>JAATLQ010036342.1:0-37338 GCA_013421005.1 Heliconius erato x Heliconius himera | reverse complement strand
TTTGCATCAGAATAATTGACCTTTCGCTTTTGCGATTATGGTTTTCCATTATAAGAATCACAAATATTAACTATTCCGATCCGTCCCGGAGGGTTCAGAGCCGAACGGCCGGAATCCACGGTAAGTGGCGGGTGCGGGGCCACTCACTATCCCCCCTTAGTTATAACTATCAGTAATGACTGGGTATAACAGAGAGGAGGATAGGACGTCTACGATATTCTTTAGAAATATCACGAGAGAATGAAACGGACAGACAATGACATTTTATTTATCATAATATCTTCTATTTGTATTTATATTAAACTTATTGTACATTTAATATTTATATTGTTACCTCTGAATCTCTAAAAGATCCCGGATTACTTACGATCACTACGAAAGAGTTCTAACTATATTAGACGTATCACGAGCCATAATAAAATATTAAAATTATTATTTAAATATTTTATTGAGTGTAGGGTGGGATGCCAGTTACAGTATCAAGTCGCGGAACTCAAAAGTGGGCACTGTCTTGATATCGCAGCGAGGAAATGACAATAGTTTATTTCTCCGAAAGGAAATCTAACTGACAACTGCTGCTGTTCCTGAGCCACGACGATCTCAAAAAACCTTATTTTCTTTTAATTTTTGTATTGGTATTATTGTGTTAACATTATATATGATTGTAAACTTTATTTTATGAAGACGCTACAAGAGATATTTATTGTATTTGTATCTTTAAAGTTCTATTTTGTAACAATTATTATTGGAGATTCGAATAAATAAGTGAAATAAAAACAAAATACGAAATATCGTCAAACTAGCGAATTAGGACGGTCGCTGAATGGAAAATACGATGAGTGTGGATTCGATTTTTACTAGAGGAAGTGTTGATATAATAAAATGTTTTTATTTTCTTGGTAGAGGCCAAAATTACCATATATATAAATTCTACATTTTAAATATATTTTTTTATGAAAAATACATTTAAGAATATAAAAAAAACACTCTTCCGAGGGTGAGACAAAGGTAAAAGCCATCGGTGGCTAGGGCTCCAAAGGGAGGAACTTCTTTATAATACGCGCCGTCTCAAGTAAAAAAAATATGATAATTCTATTTCTATTACTAGCTTTTTTCTTATTAAACTTACCGTGTCAGTATGTATGTTAGTGTAAGCTAATTTAAATTAATGTTGTAACCTCAATTTGGATTACGACTTTAGTACTGATGACAAAAGCATTCCATTTAATTTATATTGTTCTTGTTCAGAGGCCAGTCGTGGCGCAGCGGCACGAGGTGTGACTGTAAAACCAACTGGTTGTGGGTTCGATCCCCATCGCGGGGATGAAGAAATATTTACTTAAATTTATATTTCCATTTCTTCGCTCTGGTGTCCAGGTTAAGCGCGGCGTTGAGTTCTGCCATTCAACACGCAATGCCTTCAGAATTCGGCAGAAAGTGGGGAACGAATTGTCTTAACACTAGAATTCCACTGCCTACCCTGCTTTGTGCGGGATACAGCGTGAAGCTGACCTGAACTGAACAATATTGTTCTTGATCCAAAATGGCCGCAGAAACAAAATGGCGAGTTATCAAATGAAAGTGGTCGGGTTGTAAAATATAATACACCATGAAAAAGTTTTAGAAAGCTTGTTTTTAATTTTTTTATTAATATTTAAAAGTATTATTTCACACTTAAAGAAAAATATTTTTTAGAAAATACATAAAAATTTGAACGTAGCGGAATTTGAACCCGTGCCTCTTGGAAACCTTAGATGTTGGAAAACTTAGACGGTTTCCAAGAGGTTTTTTCTAAAAGCTGTAATATATAGATTTTTCAATCCATATTCATCATACTCTCACCGATCAAATTCGCAATTTTACACACCACATTCGCCATTTTGTAAATGTATTCAAGTATGAATTTGGAGTGAAAAAATGTATATATCCACTCTAGTACTTCAAAAGAAGTATAAGGATAGCAAGAAAATCAGCTTCACGCTGTCTCCCGCATTCAGCAGGATAGGCATCCGCCTAAGCCATATAATAGGTTCCCTCTGTCTAATATTAAGATACTCAGATTCCCACTTTTTGCCGAATCTTTTATGGCATAACGTGTCAAGTGGCGGAACTCAACGCTGGAGTGAGGATTGAACACAATCATTACGTTTCCGTCCCGCCCTTGTACTCTTGGGCCACGGCCATGGCCTCTTAATACCTTACGACGATAAGAATAACAAGACATTGAATTTCACAACTCAAATCGAAACATCTCTAAAACAGATGGAAAGTAAAGAATAAAATTTCTTAACATTAAATTCTCTCTGCATATATATAATATACTAACGTTTTTACAAATATCACACAAGAACATTATTTTGTATAAACGTAAGAGAATGTGCGAGCGTTCCCGGGGGTGACGTCCACTGAACTCAGTAAAAGCCCTGTCTTTTATACTTCCCCGGGATTAATATTCTACCCTTAAAAGCTAATAAAATGATTACAAAGTTACAGAATGTGACAGCAACTTTGTTTTACATATAACAGGGGCTAATGCTACGGTATAATATATGTTTATATGTTTTATGTAAATGTTACATTTATATATTTTTTTATATATATGGATTTTTTGGTCATAAATGTATTCACCAATTACTAATCAAAAATCAGCTTCACGCTGTATCCCGCATACAGCAGGGTAGGCAGAGAGAACCTAGTGATAAGACACTCTGTTCCCCACTTTCTGCCGAATTCTGGAGGCATTGCGTGTTGAGTGGCAGAACTCAACGCCGCGCTTAACCTCGACACCAGAGCGAAGAAATGAAAATATAAATTTAAGTAAATATTTCATCTTCTCGAGTGGGGATCGAACCCACAACCAGTCGATTTTACAGTCACACTTCGTGCCGCTGCGCCACGACTGGCCTCACCAATTACTAAGAGAGTAGAAAATAGAATGTGTGATCTTAATTACATTGATTTGAAAATTAAATGTTTTTACTAGATCATTTTAACCTACTGTAGATTTTTTTTAACTTCACTATGTATCCCGTATATAACTAGGTATGGAGAGGGAACCTGGGAGTCTAGTGTTAAGATATTCCGTTTCCATTACGACACTTCCGTTTCCCACTTTCTGCAAAATTCTGGAGTGGTGGAACTCAACTCAGCGCTTTATCTCGTTACCAGACCGAGCAATTACAAATATTAAATATTTAATTCCCTCAAGTGGGAATCGAACCAACAACCTACAGCATTTACTCTACTGCGCCACGTCTGCACTAATCTATATATATAAAAGGACTTGTGCTGACTGACTGAGGTAAGACGCACGCAGAGCCGTAACCGCTGAAGGTAGAAACGTGAAATTTGGGCAGATGTTTATTTTCATATTCTGGACATCCACTAAGAAGGGAATTTCAAAAATTTTAACCCTAAAGGGATGAAATAGGGGTTGAAAGTTTGTATGGAAAAAAAAATTATCTGCACCGATTTTTATAAAATTTGAAATTCAGACTCTTAAAAATGTTTCATTGAACACGTGTTTCATGGTTTTTAAGAATTCACCCCCTAATGGTTCAAATAAGGGGTTGAAAGTTTACATGGAAAAATCTTTAAATTGCCACCGATTTTTATAAAAATTTAAATTCAGACTGTTAAAAATATTTTATTGAACGTGTTTTTTTAGAATTCACTCCTAACAAGCGGGCGAAGCCGCGCGCGCCCTCTAGTAAGTGAATAAAAATATTTTAATTGATCATTTTTCAAGATTCCTTACCGTATACAGGTGCCTAGTCCATATCTAACAAAGAAATATCGACTATCGGCTAAACTTTTTACACAATATAAAGTAAAGGAATCGATGTGTGATTGAATAGTCCACGTATAAGATCGTCCGATCGACGTTCGCATAAAAGATTTTGGTACGAGCTTTCACGAGTGAGGTATTTTATAGGTATTTTATATCAAAGGCTAAATTGGGAAGTATGGGAGAAGTAGCTTCTATAATGGGACTTTCCAGGGATATAAGGGGATGGGAAACATCAGTATTTTCCACATTGTGTGGTAAATCAATTTGTATTTTACTTTGGATTACTTAATTTAATTATTTAAATTTGAGGAAATGCTATTAGGGTAAACGCGAAGGTTATGGATTTGATATCTATTTAGGGGAAACTATTATATTATTACATAAATTGTGGTGAACGAAGAATCTATGTATTTACTTTATATTTCTTTGAAGATCAAGTCGTTCTTTATCTCTGTGTTGAATTAATTGCGACTTAAACTTGGCTGTTACGATTTATGACGGTAATCTTCACTATCAATTTAATTTTGTTTACCTTTTCTTTATCGTTTGTACTATGCACAATAAATAGTACTTTAAAAATATATTTTTTTATTAATAAACCTATATAATCTTTTTTTTCGAATTGGCTTTATTGCTGTTGACCTGGACTGGTCTTGACAGCGTCACAGAGCGGGAACTAATACTAGCGGCTTGAGTTCATTCAAATGACGATAACTTTTTTTTAATTAATCGATTTTGATGAAATAAACATTAAATGTTAACCTGGGTTAAAAAAAATAATTGATGTAAGTTTCAAGTAAATCAATTTAGTAATTTCAGAGATAAGCGTGATCATACATACAGACAGACGGACAAGATATTAAAAAAAAATTATGTGCATGTAAATAACTCAGGATTACAATTTTATTTTCGTTACAAAATGGATACTATATACTATAAATTGCAAGTGGGCTTTTAACATTTTTTTATGAGAATTGTGAGGAACTCTCTCACTCGGACGAATAATTGAGCTACAAATAGAGAACGGAGTGTTTTAACATTATATTTCCTACACCTTCCCTACTAAGCGGAAAAAAGCGTGAAGCTGATAGCTTTGATCCCTTATTTGGTCATACACAGGGCTATAAATATTTCCTATTTTAAATATACTACTATACTATTGAATTACAGTTTAGAATTCGAAGTTATTTCCGTCATAAGCTTTTTATAATTTAACGCTACTGTACTTATGTACCTCACTCCAGCTGAACAAGTGGTTAGTTTGAAACAAAATACATGTATTTTCTCTTTTATACTTCCGTTGAGGTATATTTAATTTGAGTAGTCGTTAATTCTAATTTTATAAAGCTTAAGTATGTGTTTGACTAAATAGACTAATCTCAGATTTTGTTTTTGTGTTCTTTTTTATATTTATTAAATCAGCTTCACGCTGTATCCCGCACACAGCAGGGTAAGCAGAGGGAACCTAGTGTTAAAACACTCTGTTCTCCACTTTCCGGCGAATTCTGGAGACATCGCGTGTTAAATGGCAGAACTCAACGCCGCGCTTAGCCTCGACACCAGAGCGAAGAAATGGAAATATATATATAAGTAAATATTTCATCTCCTCGAGTGGGAATCGAACCCACAACCAGTCGGTTTTACAGTCACACTTCTTGCTGCTGAGCCACGACTGACCTCCAGTTGATTTAATTTAATTTGTATATTTATTGAGAAGGTAGGCGATATAACATCACGGTGACCGTTTCGTAAATTTGATCGCAATGGAAGTGGGTTCCATTTTTCAATTCGTGTACAGTGATAGTACCAAATAAAATTTATTATCAACTTTTAATGATTTGAACGCAAAATAAAAATAAAAAAATGGTATTAAATATGTGACGTTGCTTTCAAGAGTAGTAAGAATAAGACTTCGCAGACTAAATTTTGAGAACATAGTTCTAAATTTTTTATTATTATTTTGAAAATAAATGTTTTCCCTTTTAAGTTTCGACTTGGTTTTAGCTATGTAAAGTGTCGGGTTCCCATAAAGCCCGTTCATTCAAAAGCTCCCTTAGAAGTGCACTTTAATATAAAATATCAAATTTGTAGATCCACTCCAATACGGTTTCCATTTACTTACTAAAAATTTTAATATACATTTTTTAATTATTAAGACGAGCAGAGCAACCTGATGATGATGACAGACAATAAGAACCTGGTGATGAGACACTTTCCTTTTCGCTTTACTTACGAGAAATTATGATAGAAGATATAGATAATGATAAGATATAGATAATGAATTCACAACTTAACACCGTAGTAGTGCGTACAGCCCAGCATAACATACGTAGGCAGAGGAAATCTAGTGTTAAGACACTCCGTTCTTCATTTTCCGAATTTCGAGTTTTAAAGGCATTGCGTGTTGAGTTTGCGTTGGCAATTGAGTGCCGGAACTCAATGCCGCCCTGAAACCAGAGCCAATGGAGATATTAAATATTTAATTCCCTCTAGTGGAAATCGAATCCACAACCTGTCGCGTTTACAGTTACACAGTATGCCCCTGCGCCACAACTGGTTTCAACGGTAATTTATAATATTAGTTTAAAAATACAGATTATACCTAAAGAAATAAGGAAAATTGAACAATCAAAATTATCTTTTGTTAGTAAAGTCCGTGTGGGAGAACTAAAATATAAAGGTCAGAGAAGGCTAAAAAAGCCTTTTATGTGACCCCTCGTTATCTGTACAATGCACAGAGTTCAACCTGACACGCTTAGGAATGGATTGTTAGTACGACTGTTTAACTATTGGTTTTGATATATAAAATATAGTATATTTATTTAATTTTATACTAATATATAACTTTAAGCACAACAGTCTTTTTAAACAGAGGGAACCTGGGAACCTAGTTTTAGGACACTTCTTTCCTCTTTAAAACTCTTCCGTTTTCCACTTTCCATCGAATTTTCATGGAATTGCGTGGAGAGTGGCGATACTCATCTCCGCGATTTACCTCGTTACCGAGCTGAGCGAAGAAATGAAATTATTAAATATTTTATTCCTTCGATTGCGAATCGAATCCACAATGGCCTCGTGGATTTATTTTGATTTTATCGCTCTGGTAACAACACAAAGCATGGCGTTGAGTTTTGCCTTTCAACATATAAATATGTCTAAAAGTGATGATCGTAGTGTCTTGTCACTTCGGTTCGCTCTGCCTAGCTAAATAGCTACACAAGAAAAAAGGTGACTTTTTTAAAATTTACATCTATTAATTATCTTGATTAGATAGGAAGCAGGTACTATAACAATTCATTTTTAGATTGTGCCCAATTTAGAAATTCACAGAGTGGCGTAACTCAACGCTGCATTCTGTCTTACAATATTTGAACAGTATGCTACTAAGTAAAAATGGTATACCAGCATCTGTTAAGCAACATGGTTCCTGGTTCCATTAACAGTACCGCATCGTAGTATTGTATTTTTAAAATTTTTATTGTGAATTTCGTAGAAAAATTCATCGGATGAGTATAAAGAGCGAGGCTTCTACTGAGTTCAACGACATTTCCCGTAGGGACTTAGAGCGCTTTAGGTGCACTAGATAAAAATAAGGTTTTTATCCTAGTATTTTATGAAATTGACTTTGTTTCGTTATTTGTCTGTCGTGGCGCATTGGGACAGTGGCCGATTAGAAACGTGATGATTGTGGGTTAAAAATTATATTATTTTCCCTAAAAAAAATATATTATTTCCACTATTCATTACATTGAGGCCAGTAAAATCGACTGGTTGTGGGTTCGATCCCCACTCGAGGAGATGAAATATTTACTTAAATTTATATTTCCATTTCTTCGCTCTGGTGTTGAGGCAAAGCGCGGCGTTGAGTTCTGCCACTCAACACGCAATGCCTCTAGAATCCGGCAGAAAGTGGCGAACGGAGTGTCTTAACACTAGGTTCCCTCTGCCTGCCCTGCTGTGTGCGGGATATAGCGTGAAGCTAATTTATTTTTTTTTTAATTTTATTTATTACATTGAGGCCACTCGTGGCGCAGCGGCAAAAACTGTGACTGGAAAACCTACTGGTTGTGGGTTCGATCCCCACTCGAGGAGATGAAATATTTACTTAAATTTATATTTCCATTTCTTCGCTCTGGTATTGAGGCAAAGCGCGGCGTTGAGTTCTGCCACTCAACAAGCAATATCTCCAGAAACCGACAGAAAGTGGGGAACGGAGTGTCTTAACACTAGGTTCCCTCTGCCTACCCTGCTGTGTGCGGGATACAGCGTGAAGCTGAAAAAAAATCTTTACATAATATCTCGAAAATTGGGCATAAAGTGAAGAACAGAGTGTCTTATCTCTAGATTCATTGACTACCCTGCTTTGTAATAAAAACTGTGTTTTTGTTTTCATCTTAATATAATTCGAGAGGTTTTTCCGTTTCTTATTTCAAAATGAAGTGATTTTAAAAATATTGGTTTTCATACTATTCTTTTATTTTAACATTGATATCTAAAACTGCCAGACACCTCCAAATCCTATAAGGTATAAGCGCCGACTAACAAATACGGAGCAAAAACTATTTTTTACACTGTAGTACATTAGATTCGTAGGCACTGAGATACACATAATAAAAAATATTAAGTAATAAATAAATAAATAAATCAATTTCACGTTGTATCCCGCTAACAGCAGGATAGGCAGAGGGAACCTAGTGTTAAAACACTCCATTCCCCACTTTTTGCCGAATTCTGGAGGGGTTGCGTGTTGAGTGGCAGAACTTAACGCCTCGAGACCAGAGCAAAGAAATGGAAATATAAATTTAAATAATTATTTCATTCTGTCGAGTATGGGTATCGAACCCACAACCAGCCGGTTTTACACTCACACTTTGTGCCCCTGCGCCACGACTGGCCTCTAATAACTTGTTAGTTAATTATTTGTTATTTACAAAAAAAAACCAAATTTTCTATTTCCTAGTCTTGAAAATGAATTGAGGACTAGTTATCCAGGTGGATGAAGCTAAAAGGGCAGCTTTCTAGAAATCAAATGTGAGTGTATATATATAAAAGTCAAGTAAAAATATATATTAAAATATCACATTAATATTACATTAGACACAAAAGATTACAAATCGAGAGTGAGGCTATACAAAATAATTAATTAATAGCCACACTTCGCATTTAGAGACGGCTGTTTGTTCATAGGGCAGGCTTAGTTTATGTCGAAATTAAATCCGCTGATACAACCCTACTTGTTAAGCATTGAGATTGTAGTCCACTGCGAGTTAATCTATTATAGCGTATTTTAAGACATAAATATGATTATTTGGTAATTATCTGATTAATTTTTTTACGAAAGTATAAAAAATTTGAAGAGAAAGGAACTCGCGGCTTTTAAAAATCGTGGTCTGACCACTAAACCATACGTTCTGAACACGCTACGTCGAAGTTCTTATACGCTTGTTACATCTTATCTATGTTAGTAGCATCTCTGTAAAGGAAAGTTTTTACAAATTACCGTTACCAAAGGATAATTATTTAGAAATATTGTTTTGCCAGAGTGAATGATATTTGTTGAAGAGTTGGAGTTGGAGATATTCTTAAAATATATTTGTTTGTTTGTTTGTTTGTTTTGCCTGGTTAACAGAAACTAGTTCTTAGAGAACTCAGTGTTAAGACACTCAAATATACTCGTAATTAAACTGAGGCCGGTCGTGGCGCAGCGGCACGAGGTGTAACTGCAAAACCGACTGGTTGTGGGTTCGATCCCCACTCGAGGAGATGAAATATTTACTTAAATTTAAATTTCCATTTCTTCACTCTGGTGTCGAGGTTAAGCGGCGTTGATTTCTGCCACTCAACACGCAATGCCTCCAGCATTCGGCAGAAAGTGGGGAACGGAGTGTCTTAACACTAGGTTCCCTCTGCCTACCCTGCTATGTGCGGGATACAGCGTGAAGCTAAAAAAAATAATTACACAATACTATTGTATAAATTTAATATATTTTATTACGTTACTTGTTTATTGTAGTTATTCTCGGAAATGTTCTCACATTTTCGAACCCACGACCGTCGCGCTTTTCGCCTTTTATATTTATTTTTTTATCATATAAGCTATAATTATTAGTTCACCAAATATATTTCAGTGGGCAGCCGTCACAACCGTCATTTTAATCGTCAGGCGGCTCTGATGTTGGCTTCCGTGGTTGGAGGGCTCACGGATTCAAAGTGAGAAATAATTTCGGGAACATCTAAGGGAATTGGGGATTACGTTTCACCTAGCAAATTATCACCTTTTGTGTTGATGACTAGATGTACACAGCTTTACGGTATAATTAAGATAATATTAAAATACTATACATAATAAGAGAGGCCAGTCGTGGTGCAGAGGCACAAAGTATGACTGTAGAATCGACTGGTTGTGGATTCGATCCCCACTTGTGGAGATGAAACAATTAACTTAAAATTTATTTTTCCATTTCTTCGTCCTGGTGTCGAGGTAAAGCGCGGCGTTGAGTTCTTCCACTCAACACGCAATGCCTCCAGAATTCGGCAGAAAGTGGGGAACGGAGTGTCTTAACACTAGGTTCCCTCTGCCTACCCTGCTGTTTGCGGGATACAGCGTGAAGCTGATTTATTTTTTTATATTTTGAAGTCAGTCGTAGTCGCAGGAGCACAAGCGTGTCACGTGTAAGTGCGACAGGTTGTGGATTCGAATGCCTCTTGAGGAATCAAAATATTTATTATTTTCATTTTTTTTTTATTGTTATTTCTTAACACTACAGACACTTGGTCCGTACCCTTTTTAAATGTATTATTATATCTAATTTCCTTATCATGTATATTAATTACATTATCGTTTACATACAATTAATACCTATAATAGGAAAATTATATTTTTAACTTTACATTATTTTACAAAATTTTACTTAGATCTAAGGTTTCACATTACAATATATATTTAATTACATAACTATAAATAAGTACATGCTAAAATAATTGATAATTGATTTGGATGTGAGGAATTTTGCACTAGGATAAGGGCATGACGGCTATGGTGGAAGAGGTGACTGCTGCGTTCCTATCTTTCAAAGCCATCTTTAAATTATATTCCACAATTCGTTTTGTCGTTGCCTCCGTCGCGTTCCGAATTAACATTTTGACCGCGTCATCTTTACCTTCACTATAGTATGTGCAGGTGTCGGTGTGCCGAGATATTGCTACGACGGCGTGCGAAACGCTATCATGCAGCTGTAGCCTAATAGATTTAGTGTTAAGCACTATAACGGTCGCGCTGGTCAGACCCTGAGATTCGTGAATTGTCAGCACCTTCGAACCTGTTTCTTCTCCCCATCCCTGCGCGATCAGAGATTCTTTCTCCTCCTGCGTAAATGTGAGATACAGTGTGTATTTTAGATCTCCCGGTACTGGTGTCATTTTGATGTCCTTCATGGAAAGGGACCGCACTACCCTCTTAGACGAATATATACCAGGATATATCTCTCACAGGGCGTAGGCGACGTCCATGGGACTTCTGTGAGTACACACTAAGTTTTGGTTCATGAAAAGTTGTGGCGGTTAACGGTAAATCATTTCGAAAAGATTCTCTCGGTCTATATAGGGTAGCTGATTTACATCTCCAATTAAAAGAATTTCCTCGGCTCCGGAGATTTTTCCTGCCATCACTATCGCTCCAAAGTGGTTCATTCAAGCTTTGTCTACTATCAAGCGGTTACACTTGTCTGATTCTCGTCGTGCTCCATTTACCAGCATTGAAGACATAGTGCGGATTTTATTTTTAACCAAGTTCCCTATACGTTCCGAGAGCCTCTCTCGAAGCTCGTTAGCTGCTTCCGTCGTACTTGTTACGACAGTATCCCTAGCAATGTCAAATTGTTTTACTATCGACGTTGTCTTACCACACCCGATAACACCGTTTACCCACATCACCTTGGGCACCTTCCACGTAAAGAATGCTGTAGATTCCAGAGTGTTATCGAGGCATAGAGCCATTTCCAGCATGCTTTCCTCCAGCATAATCCTGGTACATTTTGCAGTAACCACCATGGGATCAATTTAAGGTATCCAGTTCTCTCTGGATCTGTCTGGCCGCTATCGCTATTATATATCGCGCCTTCTGCCTCTTTAAGTTTTACTCCCAAAATTGAGTATCCACCTTGAAAAGCAAGTATAATTTCCTTGCACGTTCTTAATTTGACTTGTTTGGTAGCTTTCAGAACTGCAAGGAATTCCAGCATGGCGTTCTTGTAGTGGTCCTCGTGCTCTCGAATTGGTAAGAAGTCTGGTGGTTGTACAATATCCATTGCCGCCTTCGTAGGTTTTGGCCGGGATGTTATCGCTGGAATTCCTATCGATTTCCTTGTGAACTCCTCCAGTGCTACCGCCTGTCTGTCATCCGCACAAAGTTTCCTTCTGCCAAATACGTTTCCTAGAATTGCACTAAAGCCTCTGCATATGGCCTTCGCAGCTGAGTGTTTTGTCTCTGGACTTTTGGTTTTGTCTTCTGCGGTCAATCGTTGAAGGCGTTCTGAGCCACTTTCGGTGGTTAAAAGGGGTGTTTGAGGATGATCTGCTTGGGTGCTGGAGTGTGCATGCTTAAGGTAACTGAGGTCTTCACCTCTGTCCTCGTACACTATGACCTCATGTTGTTTGGAGGCCATTATGCATGAGGTGGTACATTTCTACAGAGTAAGCCAGTAGACCGGGGCTGCTGGTCCAAACCTCCACCTTGCCACTACCAACACTCTCTCTTTCTGTATGTGTTCGTAACGATCCAAAATTGAAAAAAAAAAAAACCTGGCACTTGACCGTTTAGAGATTATTTTCATTAACTACCTTTGGTAACAAGGCAAAGAACGAAAACAAAGGACGTTGAATTCCGCCACTCATCACGCAATGCCTCGAAGAATCGGCGAAAAGCAGGTTCCCTCAGTTCACTCTGTTATACGTAAAGCCGAAAAAAGTTTAGTTTTTTTTTTATTTTTATTATATTTAAGTTAGGTCTCGAAACTTAATGGATTCAATACTCATTTCGGGGTTTTCGTTTCTCTCCGAGACAGTGGAAACGGAAGCGTTATAATGGAAACTGATTGTTTTAACACTTCTTTCAGCTTCCCAGGTTCCCTCTGTCAACCCTATACTGTGTGAAATATAGCGTGAAGCTAAGCCAAAACCAAAAAAAAAATAACTGTTGAAAGTAAAAGAATATATGCGTGAACAATTTTAATAAGAGGCCAACTTAGTTTCCATAAATAAATACGTATTCTAAGCTAAGATTTTTGATATCACAAACAGAATATTTCCCAACAGTCCCTCCGAACAATATCTTCGCTAAAACTTTCTCACAAAATGTATATAAAGAAAATAAACAAACTTGTGTTTTCATTCCATTCCCAAGTTTTGGAGCAAAAAAAGTGGACAATTGTATATTACAAGATTTTTTTAAGCAAATATCAAATTTTGGTGAGTTCTGACGTTTGATGTTCTATTTGCTTGTGTTTTTTTTCGTTGTTGCTTCTTTTGACGTTTATTTAAGACGAACAACTATTTTAGCTTCACGCTGTATCCTGATTATAGCAGGATAAGCAGAGAGAACCTAGCAGTAGGAAAATTCGTTCCCCAAACAGAACTGTTTCCAGCTATCGAGACATTACGTGTTGAGTTACAGAACACAATGCCGCGCTTTACCTTGTTACCAGAGCGAATAAATGAAAAATAGACAGTTCTTCCCTTTAAGAATCGAACTCACAATGGTCGCGTTTAACATTAAACGCTCTGCGTCACCATGACCTCAATTATAAGTTTTTGTAGACAATATTAGCCGTAAGAAGTTTACTTGAGTAATATTTAATTAAGTAAATGCTCATTTATATTTATGTTGTTATAATATGGAGCAAAAAAAAAATACATTTTAATTAACTTTATAAACTTTAAAGAAAACCTTATATATGACATAAAAATGATACCTGTAAAGTTTTACGACCACCACTATGTAACGAATTTAACAAATGCCCCTTGAATAATGAAAAAATAAACAATTTAATTCGAATGAACTGACTGTAAAGTTGTGGGTTCGATTCCGACTCGATGTAGCAGTTCATTCCTTTATTTTGGTAACAAAACAAGGCGCGGCGTTTAGTTTTGCAACTTAGCATACAGAATCTGTAAAATTGTGCGAAAAGTGAGGAACGCAGAGTCTTATCCTTAGGTTGCTATTACCCTGCTCTAGTACAGTTAGTATAGGTTTCCTCATTGAGCAATTTGAGAAAATTACGAAATTTTTAATTTTAAATTTCGCCCAGACTACCAACAACCTCAACTATACCTACTAATTTATCCTATCATTTTATAACTGAAAAATAAAAAAATATATTTTTAGTAACACTTACAGCTATCGCTAACAGCTAGGCACTGCTCATTTGCCCACTTGATGAGATGAATTATTTTCATTTTCACGCCTTGGCAACAATACAAAACATAGTATTGACTCCGTTGATTTAAAAAATGGTTAGAAATTGGGGAACGAAGTGTCTTAACATCAGGTTCCTTCTGCCTACCCTGACATGTAAAATACAGGGTAAAATTAAAAAAAGATATAACCTCAAAGAATTCAAATCCTAGATCAGTGGAAAGTCCATTAGAAAACCAACCCCATTATACTCTTATAACATCATAAAACGCTCTGAACGTCCAAACTTGGGCAACTATAAATTGGTGTCGTCTCATGCAATAAGGAAACCCGCACGTCACCATTCCAGTGATTTAGACAGCACGTTAGACAAAACAAAACAGCCGGACGATTCCGGAAGAAAGTTAATAGCTTAAGAAATATATTGAAGTTGTTTTGTAAGTAATGGATATGGAAGAATTCAGTGCCAAGAGGAAATTGGCTGGATGGTCCGCGTTATCAAGGGTAGTTGGAAATTGTAAACCTCGGAGTTGATGGATGTTGGGAGTATATTATGGGTTTCCATGGGTGTGTTAGTTGGTGAGTCTTGTTGTAGAGTAAGTTCTGAATTCGATTTTTCGCTTAAATATTGTTCTTTTATGAATAACTAATTCTTTCCTTTTGTTAAGCTTACGCTGTATCCTGTACGTAATAGGGTTGACAAAAACAGCTCGTTGTTTCCCTTTTTTTGCAAGACATTGCGTGTGCAAGGCAAGGCGGAATCGAATGCCACGATTTTTCTTTTTACCAGTGCATACATAAAATTCTTATTTGTTTCGAATGAGATTCAAATCCACAGCAAAAAACCTGCAGTAAAACGTTGTCAAACTGCAGTATTTCTTTTTCATTTTATATATTATATTTATTTTTAAAAGTATATATCGTGTTATTCATAAATAAAAACACCCTTAATTCAAACTTAAAAAAAAATAAAAATATCCTTAATTCCATGAATGCAATGTTTTGTAATGCAACATTTTGAAAATTATAACTAATATATTACGCTTCTTCTCGATATAATATATTTCTTATTTTTAACAACATTTCCTCAAAAGAACATGTAACCCAGTAATCATATAAAAAACGAAGCTGTCATCCGCGAATATATCACAAAGAGTAACGAGAGTTCTAATTAAATTACGTATAATCTTTTCCTTGTACTGTACAAAGCATATATGTATTATGTAAATATTTAAATAAATTAGCTTCACGCTGTATCCCACACCCAACAGGTTAGGCAGGGGAACCTGGTGTTAAAACACTCCGTTCTCCACTCTCCGCCGAATTTTTCGAGGTTTTGCGCATTCAATGGCGGAACTGAACGCCGGGCTTTTGCCTTGGGGCCAGAGCGAAGAAATGAAAATATTAATCAATAATAATTTATTCCCTCGAATGGGGATCGCCGCGACTTTGCCTCGACACCAGGGCGAGAAAGAAATTGAAATATAAATGTAAATAAATATTTTATTACCTCGAGTACGGATCGAACCCACAACCAGGTGATTTTACAGTCAGACTTTGTGCCTCTGCGCCACGACTGGCCTCTCATAAGACAGCTTATTATAAAATAATAACATATAAAATCTTTTGTACTAATAAATAATAATCAAATCCGTGTAACGGATCCATTCGTTAAAACTTTGATCGACAGGATCGGATAATTTTATTTACCAACTCGGGAGTATGGGTACTGGCATATCGAATATTTGCCCATACCCAAAACGCAATATATACCACAGTAAAATCATTTGAAATTCACCTTTATTCCAAAGGCATAAGCTATAGTTTAAATTGACAAGTAAATTTGGTGTCTTTTTATACAAAGAGTACCCATGTCATGTGTGGTTTCTGAAAAATTTCATTAAACTCGAGATAAGATTGGCCCAACGGGATTCGACTTATTGATCTTTTCTTTCATTCTATTAGCGTGGAAGCCTGTTTGCGATGTGTTTCTAAAGGTATAAAATTTATTCTTGTTAGGTACATGTTGTAGGTAATTTTTAAAAGCAATACGAAAGAGAAAATTCTATAATTTAATTTAACAAATAAATCTAAATAAATTCTTAGCTTCACTCTGTGTCTCACTGTTAGCAACCTTTTTACCTTTTTACGAGAGATTTTCACGAGCAGGTATTGAACCCACAACCTTCGCGTTTGCAGTAAAACGCTTGTGCCCCTGTGCCACGACGGTCTCGTGCGTATATTGTGTATAAATAATTAATGCCACCTAATCCACTAGAATAGTCGAAAACAACTCTGGAATGTGTTTACTTTCCTGATTTCGTCAATAGCCTTAAAACGTACGTAACACAAAAAAAATTATGTTAAGACACTTTCGTACACGTACATACAACTTTAAAGATAAAAAAAAATCAAAAATCAGCTTCACGCTGTATCCCGCACACAGCAGGGTAGGCAGAGGGATCCTAGCGTTAAGACCCTCCGTTCCCCACTTTCTGCCAAATTTCGGAGGCATTGCGTGTTGAGTGGCAGAACTCAACGCCGCGCGAAGAAATGGAAATATAAATTAAAGTAAATATTTCATTTCCTCGAGTGGGATCGAACCCACAACCAGTCGATTTTACAGTCACACTTTGTGCCCCTGCGCCACGACTGGCCTCATTACTTTTAAGATATTCCATGTTTATTCTATATCAGGGCATGTAGAGCTTACCTAAGTGGCGAGATCTTATCAGAACGTGGAAGTATAAAGAATTTGCTCCCACCGAGTAAGAATCGAACCCACAACCGTCACAACGACCCGGCTATATTTTTTATGAAGTAAAAACAATATAAGGCAAATGAATTACGAACAAAAATATTCATAAAAGACGTTAAGGAATAGAGCAGCAATGAAGACCGACCAGGAATTCATAATTTTAATTTAACAAAGAAAACCTAAAAAACATTAAGGGCCGAAACAAAATACCAAAACGAAATGAAACAATAAGAATTTAGGTGCGCGATCCTGTGAAAATTAAATGTTGGTAGTATAGCTGATATAAACGTTTAATTATTAAAAAAATCAAATAAACAAATCAGCTTCTCGCTGTATCCCGCGCACAGCAGGGTAGGCAGAGGGAACCTAGTGTTAAGACACTCCGTTCCCCACTTTCTGCCGAATTTTGGAGGCATTGCGTGTTGAGTAGCAGAACTCAACGACGCGATTTGTCTCGACACCAGAGCGAAGAAATGGAATTATAAATTTAAGTAAATATTTCACACAGGTTTTACAGTCACATTTTGTGCCGCTGCGCCACGACTGGCCTCAATTACTTTAAATACTATATTCAAAAAATATTTTAATTTATGTATATGCTGTGGTAAGACAATGTGTAGCGTTGGGTTACGCAATGTTTTGAAAATGGGCCGATAATGAGCAACCGAGTACTGAGAATAAACTAAATACAATTTATTCTATAACAAAAAATAAACTATAGTCCAAACATTTCACTACACGAACGACTTTATTAAGTAAATACGACAATGTCATCTTGTTTTTTAAATTCGTAGCCGCAAATAATGCTTTCAGAGTAACAGAGTTAACTCGATTTCTCATTACCGGATCTTTGGGAGCGGCGCCGTTTAATTTTGATTTATGATTCAACATTTATTATAAAAAGTTAAGTTTTAATTTATATATTTACTTACTCTCGGAACGGAGTGCCTTAACGCTAGGTTCCCTCAGTCTATCCTGCTGTGTGCGGGATACAGCGTGAAGCTGATTTATTTACTTACTATTTAAGTCACAGTGATACTCTGTAAGCGTGATTGTTTTGGGCTCAATCATTATTTGGGGAAGAGAATATATTTATATTATTACTATTTCCTCGTTTAAGTAGACAAAACGCGGCGTTAAGTGCTGCCACTCAACACGAACTAAAAGTGGAGAACGGTGTGTTTATTGGAAAAGTGTAAAGCAGCTTTTGTATTATAAAATCATTTCTTTGGAGTAATACATTTTCATACATTTTGTGGGGTGCCATATAAAGCAAACGATTTCTCTAAATGATTAAAAGATTCACAACAAAGTGCCATATCGCTGGAATTCCTTTGTCTTTCTGATCGTGTACGGTTTTTTTATTCTTACGCCGCTGAGCAAACCGGTAGTTACAAATACGATGATTGCAGGTTCAATTCCCACGTAGGGAACGAATTATTTCTTGCACCGGTGAACAAAATGCGGCGTTGAGTTGTGCTAGACAACACGCAGTGTTTCGAATTTGATAAAAATACCTCTGTATACTCTGCTATATAGTAATAAGCGTTAAAGCATTAAACCTTATTAGAAGAGTCAAAATGCAATTTAAATATAATTAAATGTCTGAATTATTATTGAACCTACAACTATGTTGCAGGGAGAAACGCATGCGGCCGTAAGCCCAACGGTTGTTGGGTTCGATTCCCACTTAGGGAAACGAAATCTATTTTCATTTCGTCGCTCTAGTAACAAGTTAAAGCGCGGCGTTGAGCTCCGCCATTCATAACACCTCAAGAATTCGGCGGAAAGTGGAGAACAGAAGTTTCTTAATGGAGAACGGAGTGTTTTAGCACTAGGTTTTTATTTTCTTTGCCTATTTTGCTACATGCGGGATACAACGTGAACCTAAAAAAAGACACAATATTCTTTCACAATCATATCCTGTCCCACAGCGCCACAAGCGATCTCAATAAATTTGAAAGTTTAATTAAATTAATGGTTTGTATAACTGAGTGTTCAGATTTAGTAAGTGTGCGTAGAATAATGAATAGGGAAGTTTCATTATACAGTGCAGTAATAGATTAACCGGATAAGAGATCCAGTTTAATGTAAAACATATTTGGAATATATATTCTAGCTTGACACGTCTCTAGTATTTTAAGAGAAAACAGAGAACCTAGTGTTAAAACACTTCATTCACGTCTGTCTAGTCATCTGTTATGTCTCTGGCTATTGTAAAAAGTTTTACTTAACTCTGTATCCCACACGGATGTAGAGAGAATGTGGGAACCTAGTGTTATGTATGATAAGTCGCCCCCATTAAGACTCTTACGTTTCCCACTTTCCAGCGAAATTCTCGAACTATTGCGTTGTTCGGCGGCAGAGCTTAACGCCACGACTTGTACTAGAGCGAGACGATGAAAAACTTATCATTCCGAGTGGGAATCTTATCCACAACAGTCACCATTACAGTCAGACACTGTGATGAAGCGTCACGACGGCCTTTTATGAACTTCCATTTATCTATTATTCTTCTTAGAGGCCAATCGTGGCGCAATGGCACGAAGTGTGACTGTAAAACCGACTGGTTGTAGACTCGATCCCCAGTCGAGGAGGTGAAATATTTACTTAAAATTTATATTTACATTTCTTCGCTCTGGTGTCGAGGCTAAGCGCGGCGTTGAGCTCTGCCACTCAATGTGGGGAACAGAGTGTCTTAACACTAGGTTCCCTCTGCCTACCCTGCTGTGTACGGGATACAGCGTGACGCTAATTTCATTTTTTTTTATTATTCTTCTTTTTTTCTATAATTTTGTCACTGTCATATAAAATGAAGTCATCAAAATTCACTGTGGCATGTTATGATTTAAAAATAAAACAGTAAAATAAGATAAACATGTTATAGCAGAATGTATGAGTTTTATAATATTTGCAATATGCCACTATAATTATTTTAATAAAGATTTTAGAGTGGTGTTCGTCTGTAATTTTTTTTATGCTACAATTTATTTAGTAAAACTAAATTTGGTCTTAAAAACGAAAACTTTCTTTTCTTAGGAATCAAAGCTACTGGATAGTAGCGTTGATTCCTAAGAAAACGGACTCGGCTCATCCATTGTCATTAACCTCTTCATGTAGACTCCGAAGGGTTCTCATGATTTTTTCGGGGGCCTTTCTACAAAGGCCCCCCACAGACATTAGTTTTTATATATTTAATATATTTTCTTTATTTCTATATATTTAATTTAGGGAGAGACCTCGGTTCACCTTCGAAAACACAGTATCAAAGATACTGGAGGAAGGTAACGTAAAAGGTTACGTACTAGGGATAAAGCGTGAAGCTAGTAGTAGTAATAATATTTAATATATTCCAAAGTAAAACCACGAAATGGACCTAGTATAGAAAAAGAATGATATATTGGTATGAAATGGCAGTAAAACGTAACAGCTATTACGGTCACTCGTTGCCGTATCAAAATAAAATGCTATGCTTACAATACGTTACAACACATGCGTCTGTTTGTTTACAGCTATATATTTTGTTTTGATTTATGTGTTTATTACTTTGGGTGTTTGGTGGAGTGGATTATTTTATTTTCCTTGCTCTGGTAACGGGACATAGTGCGGCGTTAAAATCCACCACGAAACACGCAATTCGAAAATTGATCGAAATGAGGTTACTAGACGCTGTGCCCTGCTTTATGCAGGATATAGCGTGAAGTTTTAAATTAAAATTATATATTTATAAATTCAGTGAAATTCATTATTTTAGTCTCACTGCTACCCTGTTAAGCCTCACTTGATGTATGTGTGCCTATAAAATTAAATAATTTCTGTTTCTATATTTTTTCCCCAAAATCACGCTGTACCCCGCACATAGCAGGGTAGACAGATCGCACCTAGTGTTAAGACACTCCGTTCCCCACTTTTCGCCGAATTCTGGAGGCGTAGCGTGTTGAATGGCAGAACTCAACGCCGCGCTTTGCCTCGATACCAGAGCGAAGAAATGGAAATATAAATTTAAATAAATATTTCATCTCCTCGAGTGGGGACCGAACCCACAACCAGACAATTTACAGTCACACTTTGTGCTACGCTGCACCCTACGTCACGACTGCCTTCTGAAAATTATATTTTGAAGCATAATATGTCTATCTATACTAACATACCTTTACATAATAATAAACAATAGAAAAAACAAGTAAAGTAACTTTATAATATTAGTATTTACCTATTACGAGGCGACCTAAGCTTTATGGGCTTTCCATATTGGACCCACGTTTATGGAATCAATAAGTTTACTGCCAATAGCGTGTTTTAGGGTGTAATATAATATTTTAAATTCCAAAAATCATAAAAAAAAATACCGATATGATAGGATAGAAGTATGATAAGATTATTATGAGCATTACATTTTTATGTGAAACTAGGTTTTACGTGCAGTTTTGCTCGCGATTTCATATGGAAATGATAAAAAAACCAAGGGTTGTGGCTATGACATGGCACATTCGCCCATAAGACCCCAAGGGGACCCCTCTCTGAGTCAGGTACCACTGTACCTGGTTACATCGATACGAATAACGTGTTGTAATAAAGCCAGTAGTTCTTCTCGATAAATGGACTTTTCAACACAAAAACAATCCGAATGTATGCACCTTTAATTAAAGTTCTATACTAACTATTTAAATTTTAAATATTAAAATAAATTTGAGCCGATGGCTGCTAGAATGCCGCTAAGCGAAAATATATAATCTGTAATCTGTTCTAACTTTGATTTTTTTAGCAGAAAATTATGCAAAAAAAAACTTACATACTTTTCACCTTTTCTAAGTTCAATAGTAACAATCGAGACATTGGCAAAGCCATTAACGCCCAATATCAATAACCTATCTCCAACGTCAATCTTTCGTCGAAGATTGACGTTGGAGGGATAAGAAGCGGTTTAATAGAAACGGACACTCCGTTTCTATTGAGACACTTCCGTTTCCCACTTCACGTTTTGACACTAGGTGTCCAGGTTTCTTATGCCTTCACTGGCTATATACAGGATATAATGTGAAGCTAAAACAAACTATTTTTTTTTCTCTATGTTGCCTGAAATATCAAAAATATAAATGAAAAATAAGAACAGACGGTAGTGAATAAAGGAAATATGTATTTAATGAAAATATGTAATAGAAATATCGCGATATATTTTTGTAATGCTACATACAATATAAACTAGTAAAATTTGGTTAAACTTACTTTGATTTAAATGAGCAATTTGACAAATCATGTACATCGGGGGTGTAACTCAGTGGTAGAGTGTCTGCTTCGCATGCTGAAAGTCCTGGGTTCAAATCCCAGCACCTCCAAATTTCTGTTTTCTTATTTTTTTGTGGTAAAATATATTATTATATTTTAAGCGATCTTCTTTGTTTTTCATAAGAATAAATTAAAAATATTATTTTGTCCAACTAAATAGATACATTAAATCAAAATGATTACATTTTTTTGTTTTTTTTTTAGATTCTCGCTATATCCCGCACTTACAAAGGTAGGTTGAAGGAACTTGGGAACCAAGTGATAAAGCATACCGTTCTCGTTGAGACACTTTCGTTCCTCATCTTCCGACTAATTCTGGAGGCATTGCGTATAGAGTGCCGAAATACGATGCACTTTGTCGCGTTACCAGAACAATAAAATGAAAATATTAAACATTCCATTTCCTAGAATGGGGATTGAACCCACAATCTATCGCGCTTAAAGTCACACGCTTGTGCTCCTGCGCCACAATTAAATTTATAATGTTCCAAGAAATTAGTTGTCAGTGGCTGTAAGCGCGACGGCTCCGGGTTCGAATCCCGCTTGGAGGATTAAATTCGATTAAGAACGAAAAATTAGGAACACAGTATCTTAACACTAAGCTTCCTCTGCTTACGATACTTACAGCGGGAAACAGCATGAAACTAAAAAAAAGTATAAAATTTATATAAACAATATTATGTACTTCGAGTAGATTATAATAAAACGAGACAAAAATGTCTAAAATAACAAAATCTTTGAGAAACTTTATAAATTTTAAATCTAGATAGTTTCATATCATTTCACATTTTCTGTGGGATTAAAGTAAAAAATGAAAAATTATACACATAAGTTAACGCTACGGAAGGTGAGCAAGTTAATATTTCACACCCGACCGAGTAGAAACGTGACAGTCCTTTTAATGTGGGAATATGTACTGAGTATTTGCATGAATAAGTATATGTATTATATCCTTAAAACTTTTACATTTATTAGTATTTTTTTAAATGGAGAACTTAGTGATCAGTCACTCTGTTTCCTATGTTCTGGCTATTTAGAAGTATTTTGTTTCTATAATATTTATAAATTCTAATGAAAAAATAAATTTGAGGGTAGTCATGGTGCAGGTACAAGAGTGTAGTTATATATTGATATGACGCGACTGGTTGTGGATTCGATTCCCACTCGAGGAAATTAAATATTTAATGTGTTCATTTCTTCGCTCTGGTGTCGAGGCAAAGCATGGATTTGAGTTCCGAAGCACTCATCACGAATGCCTCCAGAATTCAACGGAAGGTGGGGAGCGGAGTCTCTTAACACTAGACTCCTTCGGTCTACCCTACTACATGCGGGATATAGCGTTACAAATAGAAGAATGAACTAAAACTGCATAGCGTGGCGTTGAGTTTCGTCACTCAACACGCAATGCTTGATAATTCGACTAAAAAGTGGGGAACGCATATATTTGAAGGTTCCCAAGTTCGCTTTGTATAGCTACATGCGAGCTACAGCGCGCTAATACGTCCGACAATTTATAGAGGCGTTGCAAATTGAGTGGCGGAACTCAACGCCGCGGTCTGCCTCGTGTTGTAAAATTTTATTTGCTACAATAAAAAAAATGCCAAGGAAACTGTATATATATATATACATACATATATACATCTTATTCAATCCTATCTGAAACCTCAGATAGAATCATGAAAGTGTCTAGCTACGAATAAGTTTTGAGTATTGGATTCCATACACTTTGTCTACTGACAAACTAGCAAATGGGATGGGAGCAAATTCAATTTATCACCTACATATATACCGCAGTTGCACCGAAAGTAAGTTCAACTGGAATATTCTCATAGTATTTGATGTTAGCTGGTTCAACTCTCACTCAGTTTTCTCATTTTTGGCAAGCGAATTCGAAGTGGAATTTCCATTTTCTGTTTTAAATATGTAAAATTTGCAAAAGTACGCGCCTATTTTATTGTTCTTTAACTATAGTATTATAGAGTTATATAAGCTACATTATATTATTAAATAAGTTATTTGTATAATTTACTGATATTTAAAAAAAAGTAATAAATCTTGATTCAGAATGTGTTACAAAAACGTATAGCGTCGGCTCGAAGAGCCCATACTATCTGATGAAGATTTGTGACAAGCAGCCAGAAAAAGTGGGGAGTGGAGTGTCTTAACACTAGACTCCCTCCATCTAGAAATACAGTAATGGCTTAAAAATCATATTGATTACTATCGTACCAACGTTGCCAGATGTCTGGATTTTGCGAGACATCTCGATTTTTAGTTCAAAAAGTAAATGTTACGATCGCGACAAGCAAAGTCCCACTTTTCACGGATTATTCCACGTACAGTTAGAAATCTTATTGTATTACTTTAAGATTATAATTAGTTACTAATAAATTTGAAGGCCAGTCGTAGCGCAGTGGTACAAAGTGTGGCTGTAAAACCGACTGGCTGTGGGTTCGATCCTCAATTGAGGAGATTAAATATTTACTTAAATTTATATTTCCATTTCCTCGCTCTAGTGTCGAGGCTAAGCGCGGCGTTGAGTTCTGCCACTCAACAGAAACGCAATGCCTCCAGAATTCGGCAGAAAGCGGGGAACGGAGTGTCTTAACACTAGGTTCCCTCTGCTTACCCTGCTGTGCGCGGGATACAGCGTGAAGCTGATTTATTTATTTTATTTACTAATAATATCATAGAAATACAAATAAGTATATTCATAAGTTACGTAGTTACTTAACTGCCTTAAATATGGTAAACCGAAACAATATCGTATATATTGATGTGTTTTCATTAAAAAAAATCTATATTGATAATAAATTAAATCCTCCTAAGTTAAGGAGGATTCCACTTTTGGCAAAAGAATCTCGCTTTTTTACATAAAATTTTCAAAAATCCCACTTTTTACCGAAAAAAAATCTGGCAACGCTGTATCGTACTGTCCGTATGCGTAGGGAAGTGATAGCCATCACTTCCCTACGCATACGATGTGACAAGTACAGGACATAAGAACCAATGGATTAATCACAAGATGTTGAACTTAGAAGAAGGAAAATATCTACTAATATTAAAAAAAATAATTAATTCACCAAATTAATTAGACAAATTGATTTTAAACGTAACAATCACACCCCGATTCGGAATCGAACCCACGACATGAGCAGTCAAAATACGCGTCACTTTCTAACTTATTAAGGTGCGAATAAAATATCCGATAAAACTTTTGTTCAGCATAACTTAGAAATACTTTGGCATACTTTTTAATTCTCCTTTATCACAACAAGTTTTTAATGAAGGCCGTCCCTGAGTTATGACCCGTTGTGTGTACGAAGTAACCTCATAAACTACGTGTATAAAATTGCTCAATGTTCCGTCTTCTGTAAGATTTGATAGAAAAAATAATATATGATGGATATGGTGTAATTTATTTTCTTTTTTTTATTTTGTTTTACGCTCTATTTCGCATATGATATGGTAAGTGAAGGATAGTGTAAAAACAGTTCGTTTTCGATTTTGGATCTGTTTTGAGAGACCAGAATGAAGAAATTAAAATATTAATAAAAAATAATTAATTCTATTTACTAGCAATTAAACCCATAACCGTAATATTTACAGTCAGATGATGTATCTGTGCAACGATAACTTCGAATATATGTTTCTCTATCGCTTGTTACGCGCTCTCGCTTGCACGCTCAACTCAGTTGGAACGTGACAAGGTGTCATGATTATGATGACATATGATGACACGTTATAATGTCAACAATTTTCAGCAGAGATCAAGCTCAGAACCATCGTGGCTACAATCGGATATTGCTCTACTTTACCATAATAGTCTTACATAAGGTAAATAAATATTTTTATATTCATAGACGTTCAAATAGACTATATACTAAAAAAGACTATAGAAGACCAGTCGTGGCGCAGCAGCACGAAGTGTTAGGATTCGATCCCCATTCGAGGAGATGAAATATTTACTTAAATTGATATTTCCATTTCTTCGCTCTGGTGTCGAGGTTAAGCGCGGCGTTGAGTTCTGCCACTCAATACGCAATGCCTCCAGAATCCGGCAGAAAATGGGGAACGGAGTGTCTTAACACTAGGTTCCCTCTGCCTACCCTGCTGTGTGCGGGATACAGCGTGAAGCTGACTATAGAAGACCACAG
Source organism: Heliconius erato x Heliconius himera (assembly GCA_013421005.1). NCBI lineage: Eukaryota > Metazoa > Arthropoda > Insecta > Lepidoptera > Nymphalidae > Heliconius > Heliconius erato x Heliconius himera. Next base: position 10,936 of record JAATLQ010036342.1, on the reverse strand, counting down.
ACCATAGAAAACAATAGAATATAGGATTATTTTCAACTACCACATCCAATACCTTCATACATTCTCACTCCAATATGACTCCCCCAAACTTTGTTATTACTTTAGCAGAGTTTATTTGGAAATGAAGTGGAAACTGGCGTCCAGCGACGCACGATTTATAATCCACTCCAAACATGCCAATTTACACCTTATCTCTTAGCAATAACGTTATAGATAAGAAAACCACTGTTTAAAATTAAACTCTATGTTTTAAACAACAAAGACTATTATAGAATGAAGTTTATAATATTTAAAAATTTTCCTTAACTTTATAATTAGATGCAAATCAAGTTCAATGTAGTATGAAAGAATATTAACGGTTCTAATCGAATTTTATTGAAGGAATTTTCTATGCTATTATAAAGTGTTTATGGGTCGTGTGTAGAGTAAGTTGAAGTTAGATAATAAGGAAAGTTATTGAAAAATTGTTGAAGTTAGAAATATATATATTATCGAATAAATATTATATATTGAAATGACATGAGATGGGCAGACAATGCGTGAGAAGAGAAGATTGGAAGTCAAAAAAGGAGATCTATATCATCCAGCTGTTGTTCACCCACTAAAAGTTGAGGAAATAGAAATAAGATAGAGAAGAGAAAAAAGAAAGATAAACAAAAATATTACAAACAATTTGGATATTTCATAGCGCAAGTAATACTGACCTGATTTATGAATAAAATAGGGTATTTTATTTATTTGCTAATTTTTTTAATAACATTGTTTTAGTATGGTTATTAATATTGTATTTATTAACCCTTAACCTCTGACGTGTGTTTTGTGACCATGCCTCTGACGTACGTATGACATTCGTACGTATTTTGAACGTCTCCTTTTACATAAAAAGCGTATAAAACTTGTCATTATTATTATTATTATTTAATTAAGCATATTAGATTTAAAACACAAATGTTTAAAATTGTTATAAATATGAAAAAACGTGTTGATTTTAGTGTCCTAACTATGATTGTATAATAATAGTGTACAAGTTGTGATTTACCAAATACATATGTTTCATAGCCATATATATATATATATATATATATATATATATATATATATATATATATATATATATATATATATATATATAACGAAACTTTCTATACGTTACTTAACTAATTATTTATTAGCAAAGTCTTAGATCAAAAATCTCGGTCCGTGAGACCGGCGTCACCAAACATGTAAATCGAACTACCGTCACCAATGGCGGGTTAACTAAGCTTCAAAAATTAAATCAGCGACTAAAAGTTACAACACGTCAGTTACATACAAAAGTATTTTAATTTACCTAAAATTTTGATTCGAACGAGCATAATTACTTAAGTTTCCATTTAGCTTTGACATTAGTTCTACATTCTTTAATACCACGTACAGTACGCCGTAAACTCATAATATGTATATGTATATCATAATATGTATGTACTCGTATATCTATATATGTGTATGTATGTATGTATGTGTAGCATGAAGCTTCATGATATATTTCACATACATCAGGGTAGGCAGAAGGAACCTCGTGTTAAGACACTCCCCACTTTCCGTCGAATTTTTCGAGGTATTACGTGTTGAGGGGTGGAATGAAAATATTAATAAATATAATAATAATTAATTTTCTCGAGTATGGCACGAATTCACAATTATCGCGTTACAGACACATCCTTGTGCCACTGCACCATGACGGTATCGTATGTAGGTAGGGTAGGATATACATATATGTACAATAATGCTATTAACAACTTTGAAAGCTCACAACGCGAACTCATAAGTCATGTTAATTCAATTTTTCATTATATTATAATTTCTCATATGATATTTGGAGGTTATATTTTCTATTTCTGATATATTATGTACATAGGTAGATTAAATAAATTTATGTTTTTTATGGAAAAGACAATGCAATCGGGCATACGGGTCATTTGATGGTAAGTGATCACCGCCCCCCACGATCCCTTGTAACACCAAAGGATCTACAGGTGCGTTGCCGGCCTTTAAGGTAAAGATAGCACGTTTTTTGAAGGTACCCACGTCGTATCGACCTGGAAACACCTCCGCAGGTAGGCCATTTTACAAGGCGAAAAATGGCGAACCTAGTGTCTTAACAGTACCGGATATGTTCCCTTTGCCTACCTTTCTATTTGCTAGATACAGTGTAAAGCTAAAACATGTATTGATATGAAGACATACTAAGGCTAACAATGAAACGATTATCGCATAATAAATGGTACCAAAATAAATTTCATCGACACTTTTCTATACTTAAATGTTTTTTTTATTTCTGCTCTGTGGTAATAATAAATAATATAAATTGCATCGTTAGGTTGTATTATGCACCATTCTATCGTGGAGAACCGTGATGTAAAGCAGTTAAATATTCTATTTATCTCGACCAGTCCTGCGTCAGAGTTTGTTAGATCTCCTCTGACTGAATGAAATAAACTTAAAAGAGATTCCTATGTAAATGAATTCTAAGTGAAACCGTATTTCTTTTTTAATGTATATATATTTAACCAATACTGTCAGTGAGGCAGCATTAAAGCCTGTGAACGCTGACGTCTCCCAAGGCAGTAAAAACCCCTTAAGCCTACTCCTGTGGTCGCAAGTATATTTTATAATTGTATTTATGTAGAAAAAACATTTAATATAGTATACAACACAAGTTAGAAGATCCTATCATTCATTGCTATGAAGATAATAGTCCAGCCGAGTACTTATTTCTCGGGAAAACACGAAAAGATTCTTATATCATCTGTTGGAGTTTCGTGACCATATGACTAAAGTCAAATTGGCCTCGAAGAAACAATACTTCTCGTCAAAACTCTGATAGGCCTTATATAAAGCTGACATTTGACCTCACGTGGAGTACTATTCTCATTTCTCTTCTGGTGAACTCCAGTATCAGATTGAACAATTTGATCGTATATAACGTAGAGCCGTTTGAATAGATAGAGGCCCAATAATCTGTGAAAAGCAAGCTTTTCTTTGTAAATTTTGTTACAAACTAAAATAACATTACTATTTGATTTTATAGAAACTTCAATCAATATATGGAACCACACAACTACAGAATGGCCTACTCGCAGCATTGTACCGGATATATACGACATGAGTACCTTTAAAAAGCTCATTCATCTTCTTAAAGGCCAACAAGGCCATGTGCGTGTAGCTCTTCTGATATTATACTTGTGCGACGGTAATCATTTACCATAAGGTAACCTCTACATCAGACCATCGGTGGTCATTTTCTTAGAAGAAAGTCGACAAAATAAGAAAAAAGTCATCGTCGAAAAAAATAACAATAAATTTTAAATCTTCATGTAGATTGAGGACGTCGTGGCGGAAATGATTTTAATTTCCTTACTTTGGTGTCAAGTTCCGCCACTAGACACTTAAAATAAAGGCAAAAATTGGATGGAAAATAAGGAGCTGAGTGTTTTAACATTATTTTTTCTATTTTATTCTGGAGTGTAAAGCTACGAAGAAATATTTTAATTAAAATATTTATAAGACATTGCAATATTACTTTAATAAAAGTATAGTAATGAATATTGAAAATGTCAGAGAATAATTTAATGAATACACAGTATTTCTTAATTAAACGTTAGATATGTAATTAGGTACTTTAAATAATTAAATTAGATTGTATCACAGAAATATAATTCTAAATAAGAGGCCGTCGTGGCATAGGGGCTCAAGAGTGTGCCTACAACGCGACGGTTCTGGGTTCGATTCCCACTCAGAAGAATGAATTATTCTTTATTAATTTCCGAATTCTAGTGAGTAAGACAAAGGACGACGTTAAGTGCAGGTAGTAATCAACGCCCAATGTGTCTAAATTTGCGTACATTTGTTATACAGGATGGATACTTTCATCTTTTTTGATTTACACTCGTCACCAGAACGAAGGAGTTAAAGTATTAAATATTTAATTCCCCTGAGTTGGAATCAAATCCACAACCGTTGCGCTTATAGTCGCATCCATGTATTGCTGCGCCAGACTGCCTCATATAGGAGAGATTATTCTGTCATGCTTATAATGAATTTAAAAACAACAAAGCCACTGCACAAAGGCTTTTAAATCCACAAATGTTTAGTTGAATCGCAAATTGTCAGAGAATGTAATAGATATTTATTAATCGATTTATATTGAAAAAAGAGTGGGGAACGAGTGTCTTAACACTAGGTTCCCTCTGCCTACCCTGCTGTGTGCGGGATACAGCGTGAAGCTAATTTAATTTTTAATTTTATTGAAAAAAGAGTAAATATGGCAGTTTGATAAAAATATGTTTCTCGGTATAAAAATATAGAGTATTTTTTAGATATCACAGAGCAGAGGCGTAGTGTCTGGTTATATAAGCGATGTTAGTTATTCAATTTCTACTAATCAGCTTCACGCTATATCCCCCATAGCAGAGTGCAGAGTGGGCCGAGGGAACATAGTGTTACGACACTCCGTTCCCCACTTTCCACCGATTTTTTCGAGAAATTGCCTGTTTAGTGGCAGAACTCAGCACCGGGCATTTGGCCTTAGTGCCAGAGGGAAGAAATGAAAATATTAATAAGTAATAATCGAACCCACAACCGTCGCGTTACAGTCACATCCTAATGGCCCTGCGCCACGACGGCCACTATTCAAGTTTTATTCGAAGTATTATATTATTTTGTTTCTGTATTTAAATTAAAATATATATGTATTTCAACATATTTTGATGTAGAATTTGATTTAATACCCTATTGTATGTTTAATGCCTTGATATTTAGATTTTTTGGGAAATTACCTGTTGAGCAGAAGTACTCAACACTAGATTTTACCAAAACGAGAAAAATAATCCATTCTCCTAAGTGGGAATCGAATCCACGGCCATCGTGTTTACAGTGACACGCTGTGTCGTCGCGCCACGACGGCCTAAAGAAAGTTGCAAGCAATTTTTAAAAAAATGCATGATAGGATTTGAACCTGAGATATTATTATTATTATTATTTATTTTATTTCAGACACATGTCCATATTTTGTTAGTATTACAAGACAACCTTAAAAACCTAATGTTAGTACATAATAAAAAGTAGACAAAGGGAAAAGAAAAACAAAATCAGTCCTTAGCCAACATGTAGCCGTACCCAGTGGCGCAGAATTTTCGAGTCCCAGCGGTCAGCCAGTGCAGACAGAATGCCGTTCGAGCTAGTTCGTAACCTCTGGAGCGTAGATGCACTCCTTTTACGAATAATAGCTCAAATCATCAAATAGATATTGGTTTCATAAAGTATTTACTATAAAATAGTCAAATCACATATTTGAATAATGACGATTAAAATTCTATCACTTTTATATTCTTTTATTAGCTTCACACTGTATACTGTATATAGCAGAATATGTAGAGATAATCTAAGAATCTAGAGTTAAGACAAACAGTTCCCATTGAAAAACATCCTTTCCATTCCGGAAATGGGTTCCGCCGAATTTTGGAAACATTACGTGCGGTTTGCTTTCATAACCAGAGCCAGAAAATGAAAATTTCATTCCCCTGAATGGGAATCGAACCCACAACCCGTCGCTTGTGTCCCTGCGCCACGACTGGCCCTACCACTCTCCTAATCTAACATTTATTTTTATTTATTGCATAAAGCCTCAAAATTATTATACTTGCAAATACTGACCGTAACACTCCTATCACGATCCCGGATAGGCCCCGGATTACTGGGATGTGTGGAAACAAAAAGGGTGTGATAGAGGAATGCTAACCACTGTACAAATACAGTAGTTCTTACCTACTAAATTATTTAGATGTTGATTTACATTGCTGCTTTCCTTTGTAAATTTTAATATAAAATTATACAAAAACGGCAATGTAAATTAATAAATGTTTAAGTTAGTTAGAAAGAGTATAAGCAGTTAGGTAAAATAGGTGGTGTAAACGAAAAGGCATCCTGCGGTCAGAAGGAATGGTTGAACTTTCGTATATCTTACCTTTGTTCGGGTTAAATATTATGTTGACATATCGTTATCTATTAGAATGTCTTGTTTTATTTACGTTTGGAGCTAAATCATTTTAGGTTAAACCTAAAGTGGTGGTTTATAGGTTATAAGCATAGTGAAAAATAATATTTAGAAATCGTATAAAAATTTGAACGTAGCGGGACTCGAACCCGCGCCTCCTGGACACCAACCAGGTCGGTTCTCTTTCCTAAGTGTGGATTAAGACCTTAAAAATGTTAAAAATAGTGGAATGAATTTTATAGCAATATTTAAAATTATTATTTTTTATAAATATTGTTATTTTTTTCTAGCATCACACTGGATCCCTCACATAGCATGGTAAACAAAGAAACGCTTCCGTTTCCATTAAGACACTTCCTATCCCCATTTGCCGCCGAATTCTGGAAGCATTGAAAAGCTGAACTAAACGCCGCGATTTGCCTCGTTTCAAGAGCGAGTAAATATAAATGTAAACAATGTATGTATGTGTATCTTCATGAACATACACATACATTATAATTACATTATACAAAAGATATAGATATAAAAGTTACAAAAAATATACTTCAAAATGAAAATTAAAGCTACTACAAATAGTATTTGCAGCATTGTATTAATTTACATGTATATAATTTTTTTTTAATAAAATCAAATAAAAATAATATTTATTTTTAAATATAATGTGAATAAATTATTTACAGATGATAAAGTTACTTTCAAAGTAACACGTTATGCAAAACCCAGCGCAATTATAAGGTGGCGGATGTGGATATAAATTACAATACAAATACTAAATTTAGTTAGCCAACTAACGTTAGGGGACTTCGTGGTTCAATGAAAAGCTTATATTTTGTTGAATTAAATCTGTAGAAAATAATAAATAAAATTAAAACATTTTATAACATTTAAAAGTGTTATTTCATACTTAGGAAATATTTTTTTTAAAGAAACAGAAAATAGCAGGATTTAAACCTGCGTCTTTTGAGAACCGCCATATCTGACGTTCAATTTCAGTTAAGTTTTTTTAAAAAGTAAGACAGCATAGAGTAGTATTCTCGGTGATTTAAATGTTCTTGTATTATTGCTTAAATTCGGTATTTAACTGTAAACGCAATAGCGTTGGGATGGATTCCGATTCGAAGGATAAATTTATATAATAAATAAAAATATTGGTAAATTTAATCTATATTTAGGATACTAATAGATTTTGTGTTTTAATTAATCTCTGGTAAAATAACGAACGCAGTGGAATTGCAGTCACTCAAGACGAAATATTCCAAATTTGGCAACCACTCCATGTAGAAAAAAGGTTAAATTTAAAAATAAAAGTTATATTTTTATAACTTTTAAAGAAAAACGTTATATTTTTAATATAAAATTTGTTGCGATTTTAAAATATAAAAACTTAGCATAAAAAAAATAAAACACTAGGATAAAATTTCATTTTTTTTATATAAAAAGTTGAAAAAATTTCAATATTACACCTGTATAAGTTGTCTAGCCAATTAAATCATATCTTTTTTCTTTCCCTCTCTTTCTTTTCCTGTTTTTCACTAAACTATTGGAATATAAAGTTTAATTGCCTAAAGCTCTTAGACTCAAAATACGAATTCAAATCGTTCAACATTAAACATTAAGTAGACAAAGAGAACCCAGTACCAATCTATTTGTTTGTTTTTAACAAGATATCCAGAGCTAAGGCAGAATAGAACGCAGCACTTTCCCTTCTTGGCAGAACAAGCGAGGAAATGAAAATAATTAATTACCCCAAATGCGAATCGAACTCACAATCTTTACGTTTCAGCCATTTAATCACGACGACATCATAAGGGAATATTTCAACGCCATGTTTTAAATACTTTATACCAAATAATTCTACATATTATCGTCACATTCACACAATCAGATATAATCTAGCGAGTATCCATATATGCCCCAACGCACCTAAAGTGCCCTCGGGGCTCTGTGTTTTGATAACGCGCTACACCAGTCGCATAGGCAAGTTTGTATGTTACAGCTATTGAATGAATATTGTTTGTTTTGTAAAATGTCTGTTTTACATTTTTTTAATACTAATAATATATTTTTTTAATATAATACTAGTTTATCGACTGCGGCTTCGTCTGCGAATAATTTGGTTATTTTCGTTCTTTATAGGGAAACTTTATTACAGGATCATCATATTTTTTCAACATTGTCGGTAGCTATGCTGGCATTACGCCGCCGCTTTCTCCATATTGAACAGTTACTTTAGCATAGAGTTTTTAGTATATTTATTTTGCGAAACATAAGCATTTGTAGTCTGTAATCTATTATATAATTCTGGATCTATCACTCCAACAGTTTTGATAAAATTCGACTAGTTAAGAGAGACATACATAAGACCTTTAACAACAAAAGACTAATTTGCTTAAATGTCCTATTTCTTCCACATCGAAATGTCAAAAACTCTATTACAATGCATTTATTATTCTAGTACCTAAACACAAACTTTCATATTATTATCTTCGACGATACCAAACAAAAAACACGAGTTCATATATACTTATATTCCTTATTTAAGCCTGTTTTTTGCTATAAAACATGGCATAAAAATATAACTAATACACTCAGACAGAGTTACTTTACAACACACACACACAACTTAACCATAAAAAATTTAGATATTGGGTCTCCTATCATCATCACCAGCTAGTAATGTCGTGATCAGATGACAAGAAGCAAATATATGATAATTACAAGAAAGTAACACAGAAGGACGTGTTCCTCGATCGGACTTCATCAACAGATACTGACTTGGTGATCATGAGACCAATGGTATAGTACGTTAATAAATGAAGAACTTCCATCTCTTTTAAGAAATAAATCAAGTAAAAACATCTGGTTGTGGGTTCGTTCTCCACTCGAGGAAATGAAATATTTATTTACATTTATATTTTCATATCTTCGCTCTGGTGTCGAGGCAAAGCGCGGTGTTGAGTTCCGCCGCTCAACACGCAATGCCTCCAGAACTTGGCGGAAAGTGGGGAACGGAGTGTCTTAACACTAGGTTCTTTCTGCTTACCCTTCCGTATGTGAGATACATCGTGAAGCTTATTAAGCACAATATAAATATTAAACATACGCTTATCTTACAGTACAAATAAAACAAAAAGCTACATAATATCTTTGCCACACAAAATTACTGTTGTCCAAATATAATTTCGCCTGTAATTCATCACGTTTCTTCAATAACAAGTTATTAATATTCCGTGCGGTACTTACATCCTATACCACGTACGGGAGGACGAGTCAGATAAGAACGTAAGACGGTTTTATCTATACTTTTATGTATAAATATGTATTTTACTTAAGATATTATTCATTTTACACGCAAAAGATTGGGATTAAATTCAAAAATATCTATAAATTAATATTATGTTTGGAATAAATATCAGCCCTGTATGTTTTTAGCTGATTTATTTTCGAGGCCAGTTGTGGCGCAGGGGCACAAAGTGTGACTGTAAAACCGACTAGTTGTGGGTTTGATCCTCATTCGAGGAGATAAAATATTTACCTAATTTTTTATTTCCATTTTTTTGCTCTGGTGTCGAAGCAAGGCGTACGTTGAGTTCTGCCACTCAACACGCAATGCCTTCAAAATTCGGTAGAAAGTAGGTAACGGAGTGTTTTAACACTAGGTTCCCTCTGCCTACCCTGCTATGTGCGGGATACAGCGTGAAGCTGATAAAAAAAAGAATAAATATCAGTAAAGATGAAGAGCTTTTTTGTTTGAATTTCTTAAGTACTAGTGAAATCTGATACTTTTTCTATTGGATAGTATATTTATCGACGAAGGCTATGGGTTATAAATTTCACTTAGCTTATAAAATTTTAACGTAGCGTGATTTGAACCTTCGCCTCTTGGAAACTTCTATATTAAATCATGCTAAACTTTAACTTGTACACTTGTAATATGTCATTTTTTATACGCAACTCTTAATTAATCACTATTTGTTTCGTTATATGAAAACATTGTTGTGGAATTAGATGCCGCTTTAGTCTATTTAATGAAACTCCTGAGTGACAATAATTATTACAAAAACGTCAGATATAATCTTGCCCTTAGAACTACTTGTTTTTTATGGAAAAGATAAGGCCAACGAACGTTCGGATCATCTGATGGTAAGTGATCACCGTCACCCACGGGGTCGTCCGTGCAACACCAGAGGAGCTACAGGTGCTTTGCTGGCAAGGTGGAGATAAACGCGCTTTTTGAAGGTACCCATGTCATATTGACCTGGAAACACTGCCATCCCACTGTTCCGTGGTGCGTGGAAGAAAGTTAATACGAAACCTCACAGTAGTGGAGTGCCACGTATCCAGGTGGTGTGGATGATATAATACTTATTTTAACTATTATAAAAACACATCATTTCTATTTTATGTAGGAAATAAAAACCAATGCAAATCTATTTTATTTTTACTCACCCATGCTTTTCCAATTTTACAGTCGCCTATATTTCTGTATTTATAAATATTTACCGCCAATATTAACTTACACTTTATTTTGAATAATTTTAGTAAGCTAAAATAAAATATTTTTTTCATTTACCAATAACCCTTTCTAAATTGTATAGGAAAAATATTGAGCTTTTATTGTATAAAATAAAAACTAATTAAATTGCATTAATTAAACTTCAAGAATAAAAAGCACTTCATATTTCCAATTCAATGTTTTTAAGGTAACTAACGTAATTAAAATACTGCTGTAACTAGTAAATATACAACTGTATTTTTTTTTCGTATTGAGTGGCGAAAAATAACGCCGTGCCATTTGCCTCGCTACCAAAGCAAAGAAATTAAAATATTAAATATTTTATTTCCTTGAGTGAGAATCGAACCCACAACCTTTTTTTTTTTTTTTTTTTTTTTTTTTTTTTT
>JAATLQ010036341.1:17356-37337 GCA_013421005.1 Heliconius erato x Heliconius himera | reverse complement strand
AAAGTCCAATAAAAATTAGTTCAGTTATTCTGGATATTAGCTCGGGGAAATAGAAAGACAGAAAGAGATAAAATTATTAATAATGTAGCTGGTTATGTTTAGTTTTTTTATTAATATTTTACTATGGTTACGTTTACTTTTATTTTTTTTATATAAAATAATTAGTTACATATTTTCACAAACAATTTCCTAAATATATCTATAAGCATTCGTAAAAATAAAATTTGAGCGGGCGAAGCCGCGTCCGGGTCCGCTAGTATATATATATATATATATATATATATATATATATATATATATATATATATATATATATATACAAAAAAATATATATAATGGTGTTAGATTACTCTATGTCATTCTCTTCCAATTACAATTTGGATTTCTTCACCAAAAAAATCAAAACGGCAACATAAATCCGGCACTCGCTCACCGCCTCAGTTACCTGTCTATTTGACAGTCGGCTAAGTGACAAATCGTTTCTAAGCGAACGCCCCGCAAATAGTATTACCCGTCTCTACAGACGGTGCACGGTTATTGAAATGCATACAGGTTACTATACTCATATCTTTACATATTATTTGAGTACGTTTTAGTTTTTGTAAATATTTACTTAAAATTTTAAAAATCTTTGAGGCCACTCGTGGTAAAGGAGCACAACCATGCGGCTGTGAAATCAACAGGTTATGTGTTCGATATCTACTCGAGAACATAAAATATTGAATATTATAATTTTTTTGCTCTGGTATCGAGACGAAGCGCGGCGTTGAGTTACATCCTTCAACCCGCAATACCTTCAGAATACGGCGAAAAGTGAGGAGTCCTAATACTAGGTTACCTCGGTCTAACCTGCTACATTTGGGATACAGCGTGAAGTTGAAAAAAAAAAGGAATTTTGTTAAAAGTTAAAGACGACGATAATGAAAAGCTCGCTTCGGTCTACTTTAAAAGTATCATTGTCACTTATAAATAAGTGCAAATCTGTAAATAATTGATTTTAATAAAAAAGTCCCGCTAAGTTTCTTTCACAGGTTTTTCTCATTAATTTTGTTGTTCTTTTTTATTTATGGCGTTCCGAGCGTGCCAGTTGTCTTGTCACTTCGCCAATGTCACGTTGTTTGGACACAAGGAGAATGTACGATAAATACGAGATAATTTTACACTGGCAATCATTTTAGTGAATAGCTGGTTAATTTGATGCTTAAAAATAAGTATTCTTCTTATTTTGAAATAATAATCATAAAAACTATTAACCTATACACAAAACTAAACAAAAACTTAATAGTAGGAAATAATATTTTTTGATACTCATTTACTATTTTTTTTATAGTACGTGTGTTTAGTAACCTCTTAATGTGATTTTTTTCTAAGCTGGCGCTGACTTCGAGAATTAAAATAAATAAAATGATCTGCATAGCATCATATTTTAGCACATGAGTATGTAAGTATTGGTGAACGATATATTGTCTTAACATCAGGTTCTTTCTGCCTACCCCACTAAACACGAGATACAGCAAACAAAAAGAAAAAAGCAAGAGATATAACGACGATATTCAAAATGTATGAAAACAGCTCCCAAACACCGTTTCATAAAGGAATAAATATTAAAGGCAAGGGGTGTCATTGTACAATAATTAAAAATCTTCAAAAGGGTTATTAATTTTTAATTCATCCCTTAGAGTCGGATCTCAGAGCGCAATATCCGCGTAATTATTCATTTCGGGATGTAAAGAACATTTTCTTTTAAGAAAAATAATAAAAAAAACATAATTTTTGTATTACAGCTTAGAGTGAAAAAGATACGGTTTTAAAGAAAAATCATGATAAAAGTATGAAAAAGAAAACTGCCATTCTTTTAATATAAGCTATATCGTAAATTACAATATATTTAGTAAAGTGCTACAGAATAATCTATACATTAGAAAAAAAAACAGCTTCACGCTGTATCCCGCATACAGCAGGGTAGGCAGAGGGAACTTAGTGTTATGACACTCCGTTCTTCACTTTCTGCCGAATTCTGGAGGCATTGCGTGTTGAGTGGCAGAACTCAACGGCGCGCTTAACCTCGACTCCACAGCGAAGAAATGGAAATATAAATTTAAGTAAATACTTCATCTCCTCGAGTGGGGATCAAACCCATACCAGCTGTAGGCCAGTCGCGGAACCCATGCCGCTGCGCCACGACTGGCCTCCTGTGGCCTCCTGGTTTTGTATAATTGGCTACTTATATATATAGAAACTTAGAAGAGATTGCTGTTAAGCTCAGAATTAAATATTTGTAATATATTTTAAAAATATGTTCGTCTAATATAAGTTTAGATATATTTTATGCACATATCGCTGAGTCAGATACATACAAACATATTTGAGAACGTAATAAACTCTTCTAAGGCGTCACGGCGACGTTACCTTCATATTAAAGTTCCACATTTGTGGCATTTTTCAAACTTATAAAATTCTCTAAAGCGGGGGTTCCCAAACTATGGTCCCCTAGAAAAATCAAAACTGTTGCATGTTGCATGTAGAGTTTCATCACTAGAAAATTCGCATAGAGAACGAAGTGTTTTAACTTTGGAATCATAAATGAATGTTTTTATGCTTAAAAGGAAAATAAGAAATCCCTACGACCCCCTTGCTCTCCCCTAACGTCCTCTAGTTTGAGAACCCCTAATCTTATATAGTATAAAATAGTTCAATAATAAAATCCTATGTAAGACGTTAAAGCTCCAGCGCGATACATTCAGAGGATACTAGGCAAATATTTAAAATTGTATAAAGCAATACTGGAAAATAAAATGTCCATGTAATTTAAATAATATTCACATTTTCAACGATGGTGATGCAAGTTTATTTTAAGCATAATATATCTATATTAATATTATACAACTGAATATTTTGTTTGTTTGAACGCGGTTATCTCAAGAACTACTCGTGCCAATTAAAAATTTATTTTGGTGTCGAATAGTTCATTCACCGGAGAAGGCTAAAGGGTACATTATACTATGTTTATCCTAGGCCTATTAGGCTATAGTCCATATTATATCGTTTTAATCTGATAGTAATCCACTGTATCTGTGGTCAGAGATTGCTCTTAGCTATTGATATATATCTATTGATGGCGAAGACCTGGATAAAATTTTATAAAAATATAATATTATATATTTTTTTATTTTCCTCAAATAATAAAGAAAGTTAGAGATAAAACAGGGTGGTGATGGTCTGCTCTATAAGGTCGCGTAATTTTGAAAAATTGCCTGAAATTATTTCTTGTTATCTTCACGATGTATTCACGTTAAAGCAGGTTAAGCACAGGTCAACTGGTGTTAGGACACTCCGTTACGATTACCTAATATTCGAGACATTGCATGTAGCGTGGGTCATCGACGCCACGTTTTGTCTACAAGAGCGGGGAAATGACAACAATTAACAATTTACATTGGAGAAGAGAGGGAGTGACTTAATATTAGGATAAGTTTGCCTATTTTGCTAAGCGGCAAAAAGCGCCATGTTGTACTCTCCAAAGTGGGCAAAAATAAAAGAATCCTGGACAATATATTCGAAATTTTGACATAATAGCTTGTGATGAAGCAAAATAATATGTGCATTTAAAATATTATCCAGTCAAACGTCAGCCACGCGCGGTATTAATCAAAATGTCGCCGCGTAAGCAACCATGAAATAATAAATCTTAATTGACACACCTACTCGGACATCAGTGAGTTAAAATTAAATATTAATTTTTAATAGCGAATGCCGATTTTTACACTGTAAAATCGTGTTTTGGGTGTAAACGTAAGGGTTGTGGATTCGATTCCCATTTGGATGAATGATTATATTAAAGAAAAGTAGTCAACCGCGAGTCAGACTCGCTCACTAAGTGTTCCGTACCAATTTTCTATTGGTAGCATCGGAAAGTATAACTTATAAAGTTGACAAACTACAATTTATCAACATTTGTAAGTAGCACTCATTTTGTAAGAAACTATAAACTTAAAGTTGTAGTTCACAAATATAAGTTTGTGTAATGTTTTTATAGAACATCTATAAATTTTTACTTTCTGAATTCTTTCCTTAATTTGCATTGTATATTGTCACTTCTTGTCAAATTTCATAACTAAAAGTTCCCTATAATCTTTTGATTCTGTTGACTTTAAAGGTTCTCTTATTCTGTGTTAAGCCGCCATTCTATGCCCCAAGGAACCGTAGACCTAGATAACTTAAGAGAGAGAGAGAGAGCTTAGTACCTCCACACGATCTCGAGATAATTGGCCTCGACAGACGGACAATGATCCTATAAGAGTAAATTTTTTTTGAGCAGTTTAAACCTCGTTTAAATATTTCGTACACAGCAGGGTAGGCAGAGGGAACTTAGTAATAAGACACTCCGTTCTCCACAGTAGCAGTTTAGAGATACGGAATTCTAAAAAAGCAGCTTCATCCTACTTTTCCCAATGTAGTAGATAGTCAGAGCAGACCAAGCGTTGAGACACTCCGTTCACCACGTGTCGGGGCTATAAGTCACATGTTGAGTGGCAGAGCTCAAACGCTCAACGCTGCAAATAAACTTTTAAAATACTCGTTTTCAAAAAGTGCTCAATAATTTATATATTTATTAATAGCAACTGTTTCCTGAAAATGGGAAAACAATGATTAATTTTAACTTGACAGTTATTATACAGTGTTCGGGCACTACTTTTTTTCTTTTTTCAGCTTCACGCTGTATCTCGCATATAGCAGGGTAGATAGAAGGTTCATTGGAACCTAGTACTAAGGACCCATTCTCGTTAATAAACTCTTGTCCCCCTTTCTGCAGGCTAGCTTCTTGAGCGGCGAAACTCAACGCCGCTCTTTGCCTCGTTATCAGAGCGATTTTTTAATATAACTATCAAATAGAATTCAATACATTAACATTAACATTAAAAACATCATTCGTTTCCAATTTACGTTCTGGCCTATAAAAATGTAGTAATGTAAATGGATACTTAAAAATACGTTAGTCCTTGGCCTATTTACTAGTTTTTCCTCAATAATAAATCAGCATTTTGTATATTATACGACTTCAGTTGCCGGAATCCGATAACTGGATTAACGACGAGAGGCGATGGCGGAGATTACGTCATCTGATGGCTTTTGACGTTTTAGAAAGTAATGATCAATATATAAATGTATAATGTATAGATATATAATATTAGAGAGGCCGTCGTGGCGCAGGGGCACAATGGTGGGACTGTAACGCGAACTGTGGGTTCGATCCCCACTCGAGAGAATTATTATAAACTAGTGGGCGTGCGCACGTAGGGGTGAATTCTAAAAAACCATGAAACACGTGTACAATGAAATATTTTTAAGAGTCTGAATTTTAAATTTTATAAAAATCGGTGCCGATTTAAAAAAAAATCCATAAAAACTTTCAACCTCTATTTCATCCCTTTAGGGTTAAAATTTTTCAAAATCCCTTCTTAGTGGATGTCCAAATTATGAAAATAAACATCTGTCCAAATTTCACGTTTCCACGCAAAGCGATTACGGCTGTGCGTGCGTCTTACCTCAGTCAGTCAGGTACAAGTCCTTTTATATATATAGATTAATATTTACATTTGTTCTGTCTTGTGTTGAGGCAAAGCGTGGCGTTGAGTTCGCCACTCAACACGTAATGCCTCAAAAAATTCGGGGAGAAATGGTGAACGGAGTGTCTTGACACTAGGTTTCCTCCGCCTACCCTGCTGTATGCGAGGTACAGCGTAAGGTTATATCAATTAGAAAAAGATAATAATGAATGGCTGAATGTAAACGTGATGGTGATTATATTATTATTATTATTTTGCCAATCTGGTCGACAAAGCGTGGCGTTGAACTCCGCCACCAAAACGCAATGTAACGTTTTGGCACAATATTGGGAACTAGACTTAGCACTAGGTTAACGCGTGAAGTTAAACATGTTATAAATGTAAATTTTTACTCGACCGGGAACCAAACCTATATCAACCGTGGGCATTACAGACACCCCTCAGTTCACAATGCTGTCTCAAATCGTTCTTTATTTAAGCAAAGTTTGTATTCGTTGATTGTACAAAGGGTCCAGTATTATCAATCCCAGGGGCAACAATTGAATTTGAAGGCAGTTTTCCTGAATGCTGTATCAAGAGTTGTTTTTAATTTTTTTTTATCATAAATTTACTTATTTTTTTAAGGCCGCCGTGGCGCAGGGGCGCAAGCGTGTAAAGTAGCGGTCGTGGATTTGATTTCCATTTGGAGGAAAAAAATATTATTTATGAATATTTTCTTTTCTTCGCTCTGGTACCAAGGCAAAACGCGTTGAGTTCCACCACTCAACACGCTATGTCTCGAAAATTCGTAATTTTTTTTTCATCTTCACGCTGTATCCCGCATATAGCAGGGTAGGTAGAGGGAACCTACTGTTAAGACATTCCGTTCCCCACTTTCTGACGAATTCTGGAGGAATTGCCTGTTGAGTGGCAGAACTCAACGTCGCGCTTTGCCTCGACACCAGAGCGAAGAAATGGTAATATAAATTTAAGTATAAATTTAAGTAAATATTTAATCTCCTCGAGTGGGGATCGAACCCACAACCAGTCGGTTTTACAGTCACACTTTGTGCCGCTGCACCACGACTGGCCACAAACAAAAATAGTTACAAATAAAAAACAAACAATAAACCAAAAGGCAGATAAAATCTAAATCAAAAGACCAAAAAGTTCCATTTAAAAAAGTTTAAAATAATAATTTTCATGCCGCACATGATTCGTGTAAAAAAACAATACGGTAATGGACACGCGAGTGACAAATATAGCTGTGAGGTGTGATATGTTTCTAGCCTACATAAGGCCCTTTACACACTTGCATATTGTATTTGACAATGACAGTAATATTGCTGACAATGACGGTGATGAGTAATCGTGACAAGGTTTTTAGGTACTATGAAATACAAAGAATGGATACCAGTCGTGGTGCTGGGGTAAAATCGTGGGACTGTGAACTCGATAGGTCGTGAATTCGATTCCCACTTTTGTAACTACAAAGAGCAGCGTTGAATTTCGCCACTTAACACGCAATTCGAATTCTGGAATTCGGCGGAAAAGTGGGAAACAGAAATTTCTTTATGGAAAACGGAGTGTTTTACCCCTAGGTTCCCGGTACCCCTCTGCCTACCTTACTATGTGCGGGATACTACTATAAAAAAACTAATTTGTTCCTCTAAAATATATATATTATATAAATAGAACATATTTCCTCAGAATTCGACAAATTGAGTTCCAATATAACAAGTCCATTGTATGTCGACTTGACTTCTATACTGGAATACATACCAGAGATAAATTTCTATTTCTTGTTCCTTGCATCAATGCTTTTCATCCTCTAGTATATTCGAAATTCCATAGACATGTGGTCGCTTTGACGGTGAAGGTCGTCGATTCATATATTAAAACTATCGAGGTAACGACCAACAAAATATTTAATAAGATTTTTCTTGGATTACACATTTTTTTTGTGTTAAGTTAGTGTTATCCCATTAGGCTTATATAATCCACTCTTTAAAAAAATAAAAACATTCCAATGTAAATCTTATGTGTTTATAATTCTAGGTCAACTTCGTTTAAATGTATATATATTTTTTGATCGCATTGGCTTAGAAGTTTGATTTTTTTCTTTGCTTTCAGGAATTGTAGACCTGGATATTTGATATTCATATCAGTTTTATCGTGTTCTTCAAAAACACAGACTGAGAGACAATAAAGTGATCGTATGAGAGTTCTGTTTTTTTCTTTTAAGGTAGGAAACCTTAAAAAAAGTATTGAAAATATAGATTAAAATAAATAAATAAATAAATCAGCTTCACGCTGTATCCAGCACACGGCAGGGTAGGCAGAGGGAACCTAGTGTTAAGACACTCCGTTCCCCACTTTCTGCCGAATTCTGGAGGCATTGCGTGTTGAGTGGCAGAACTCAATGCCGCGCTTAGCCTCGACACCAGAGCGAAAAATGGAATGGAAATATAAATTTAAGTAAATATTTCATCTCCTCGAGTGGGGATCGAACCCACAACCAGTCGGTTTTACAGTCACACTCCATGCCGCTGCGGCACCACCGGCCTCACTAAAATAAGATTTAAAATATTCCCCGTGCACTCTACCCACGCCCTAACCGTCACCGAACCACAAATCACAGAGTGTTGGCATATTCCAGAAATATGCATCGATATTCGACGGCGATAAATAACACAGTGTTGCCAGCTCGCAAACATTCCGGCTTGATTGGGTACATACTACTGCATACTGCACATTTCACGGTTCTCCCGCTGTAAGTTGAGTTATGACGAAATTTTGGGGTTTTATAGCCGAGAAATATTTTTTTTGTCACTTAGAAGTAGGCACACGGCTCCTAGTGTTAACACAATACGTATTGAGGATTGGAACTCAACGCCGCGATTCTTCTACCAGAGCAAATTATAAGTTAAGTATAACAATTTAGCCGAGGGGGGGTAAGAACCCACAACCTCAGTCAGAAGCTGATCCACTGCGTCACAATGGGACAGTACTTTAAAAGTATATTTAATAAACTATATATTAACAAAAAGTTCTCACATAGTAATGAAAAAAAATTTCCGTATATTTTCACTTCTATCGCCGAAATTTCCAAATATTTATACATTTTAGATACATATAAAATTTACATATAAAATTTTGAACGTAGCAGGATTTGAACCCGCGCCTCTTGGAAATCTCGTCGAAATTCTTATATGCTTGTTACAACATATTATTGCCAATATCTCTGTAGAGAGATATTTATAGAAAAAAAATTATATGTTTACTAAAATGTATTTTTTCTTCCTAAGTGTGGTAACACTCTAAAATTGTAAAAAATGTTTACAAATATTCTTAAATATGGAATAGGAAAGCAAAAAGGTCGGGCTTTATAATAGTTATACCACCTCCAAGTGTATTGAATGTTTAATTTCAGTAGATTAACTATTTTGTTAGCTTTACGTTTTATCCCGTACAAAGCAGGATAGGGAACCTAGTGTTACTACAAGAAGTACATGTATTATATATGGACTAGGCAGTGAATGTTTAAAAAAAATAAGATTCTCCTACATATTCCTGGTATTTTATCATCATACCCTGACATGGTGATAAATAAAAAAAAAAATTAAAATAATTTTTTATGAGGCGGAGAAATCGGAGGTACATAAAAAAACTAGATGTCGGATACAGAACCTCCTCGTTTGGGAAGTGAATGTTAATTTGTATAAAAAGTATAATTATTATACAATTTATCAAATTCTTAGTCATAAAATACGAAAATAATCAATTGATTTGATTTGACCTTTAAAAATCTTAGTTATTTTGATTTACATTTATTGACCTTAGTTGCGTCTCAGTTTTTTCCAGAATCGGGCTGCCTTTCTGCCGCTGTTCATAAAAATGTTTTTTTTTAAAATCTGTTAAACTTATATAAAGTTGTACATAAATTCTTTTGAAATTTTGTGTGCTCTATGCAGACAAATTTTGAATGGTGAACCATAACTTCCGGATATTTAAAGTTTTTAATACTCTTGGTTATTTAAAATCGGCTTTTTCTTAGAGCAGGGGCTGGTCTACTTTGATTGGATTTCTATTCCACTTATATAGTTCTTCATTACATTAAACTCGACGTAACCTACGAAACCGCTAGTCCTGGAGAGGTATCAATCAGATGAAAGGGCTCTGACTAAGCTAAGCCTGAATTTCAGTAAAAGCTCGAGACCTCCAATTTTTGTAAGTGGGCGAGCCCGACTCGCGATTGTCCAATTTTTTTCTAGCTTCTTGCTCTAATCCACGTACAACATGGTGGCCAATATATGTTAAAAAATATTTTTTTAATATTCAAAACATTTACCCGATTAGGCATCGAATCCAGAACCGTCGCGTCACCGCTCCGATAATCTCAGTAAATTAGACTTCGACTACTAAAAAAACTGTCATACTTTCAGAGAAAACTATCATATTTCTAGTCAAGTCAAGATATATTTTACCTTTGAGTTTCAACATTTTTGCTATTTTAAGGTAATTCTTTGAAACAGTATAATGCAGTTTAATGAAGTGCGGTGTCATGGCGGCCGCTCCGTAATTCTTAGAGGGGATCTTGTTAGCGCGACGTGCTGTATTTTTTTAAAGAATTCTATAGTTCATAGTATATAAATAAGTAAGTTGTATTAAATTAAGAATATTTTTAAGATATGTGATATTTTAATAAATTACAATGTTAATTTGACGCCGGTCGTGGCGCAGAGGCACAAAGTGTGACTGTAAAATCAACTGATGGTGAATTCGATCTCCACTCGAGGATGTGAATTATTTATTTACATTTATATTTTCATTTCTTTGCTCTGGTGTCGAGGCAAAGCGCAGCGTTGAGTTCCGCCACTGAACACGCAATGCCTCCAAAATTCGGCGGAAAGTGGGGAACGGAGTATCTAAGCACTAGATTCTCTCTGCTTATCCAAATTACATTTTTTATTTACAATGTTAATTATTGTATACACAAGGCTTGTAGGTTCGATTCACTCTTGGGTTATGGACAGAAGTAGAAGCGCGTGCTTAAGTTTAGAGAATAGTAATATATATATATATATATATATATATATATATATATATATATATATAATTATGTATTTGGTCTTGGCGGAATCATAACGATGTACAGTAGGACTCTTTTTTATCAACTTCTTTGATTTGAGGCCAGTCGTGGCAACCGTTTGTTGTGGGTTCGATCCCCACTCGAGAAAGTGAAATATTTATTTTAATTTATATTTCTATTTCTTCGCTCAAGTGTTAGTGTTGAGGCAAAGTGCGGCGTTGAGTTTCACCATTCCAGAATTCGGCGAAAAGTGAGTAACGAAGTGTCTTCACATTAGGTTCCCTCTGCATACCCTGCTGTGTGTGGGATACAGCGTGAAGCTGATGATGAACAGTCAATGCCTTCAGAATTTGACGGAGAGTGGATTTTATTGTTAAGGTTCTGATGTGTTTAATGTTTTGGTATTATTTTTTAGGGTTCCGTACTTGAAAAGGTAAGAACGGACCCTTATAGGATAACTTTGTTGTCTGTCTGTCTGTTAAGGCAACAACATAGACATTTATCCCGAGATCGCTTGGAGGTATCAAGAAAAATTGAATACCAAATGCTTTACAAGGCTATGGTCTTTGAAAGCACAAAAAAAAATCAAGCTTCTAACAACACAATCAAATTCGCACGTGCATATTTTTTGTATAAAATTCATCCCGTAATCAAAACCTATAGGAACCCTACAGGGATCCTTCCTGTGGACCGACAGTTATGAAATTTGAAGTTAAAACTTACTATACAAAAAATCCGAAAACATTACAAACTTATGTTTGTAGTACATTTTATGTAAAATGAGTGCATATGCCCGTAAAAACTAAGTTTGTAAACTTTTATAAATTGTACACACCTTTAAAGGTTAACTTCCAAGCCTAAAATAGCTACGGAAGCCTCAGTGGGCGAGGCCGACTCGCACTTAACCGGTTTTTTCCTGTTATAAAATTTCATATTTTATTCCACGTCTTAAGTTCCTTAAAAAAAAAATTAAAAAAAATACATTTTTTAAGCAATTTCCAACAGTTAATGAAGTTAGGTGTCAGAGCGAGGGTGGTACAGTAATTCTTAGCTGCGCTTGTTAGTGCAACGTGCTGACTCCATGTAAATTAAAATCTTGTCATTTTATATTTTTTAAAAAGAATTTTAAGAAATATACTAATTACTTCTCTTAGTAGTATTAAGTTGTAATTAACAATTTTTGTAAATTTTTTTGATGGTGAGTGCTTCGTAGCGCAGGGGCACACGCTACGTGGCGGTTTTGAGTTCGATTCCCACTCGGGGAATGATATTTATATTTTTATTTCCTTACTGGAATAATTTTTTTAGCATCACGTTTAACCCCCAGTAGGGTAACCTGAGAGGATGGAGCGCCAAACGTTACTGGTATTGCATATCTCGTTTTCTTTTTTCAAACTGTCAGCTGTCATGCATGCATGTCCTCTGGGGGGACTTTTTGCCTCTAACGTGACTTTCCTTAGTATCACTAAGTTATTTTAGCTTCCCGCTGCTTTCCGCACATAGCAAACTAGGCAGAGGGAACCTAGTACTAGTGCATCCGGTTGCTTTAAGATATTTCCGTTCACCACTTTCCGTCGAATTCTTGAGGCATTCCATATTGAGTGGCGGAACTCAACATTACCAGAGCGAGAAAATGAAACTGTAAATATTTTATTCCTCCGAATGGGAATGGAACTCACAACCATCGCGCTTACAATCGCACGTGCCCCTGCGCCACGATAGTATCTATTATATATTATCATTAAGTTCTTGAATATTTAATTTATTTTCATTTGCATGGTCAAAGCGTGGAGTTGACTTCCGCTTCTCTACACAAAATATACAGTGTTAAGCTTTCGGACCTGGATATCAATATCATATCTATACGTCGTCTTGAAGAAATCATCAGACAGACAGACGGACAAAAAAGTGATCATATTATAAGGATAGTTATCACGACTATCATATAAATACAATGTTTAACAGATCACGGTACTACAAAGGTGTTCCAGTTTAATTGAAGCGCAAATTTAGACGAGAATTCCGAATTGCAATGATTTAGCTCTGTGAGCACTTTAAATGAAAATAATTAGATGATATTTTATATATATGTATATATATATATATATATATATATATATATATATATATATATATATATACGTATTATTATTTGTATGTTTATATATATGTACGTAAATATTATATGTCGATTGTAATTGTCGTTTAAGGGCAGCTTTTAAAGTTATTGTCTATAATTATTATTTAGTGAGGAGGTATCTTAAATCTTAATACTTTGTAAAATCTATCAACAACGAAAAATAATCTATAAGTAAAACAAAACAATACAAAAACTATTATATTAATTTCCAAAACAAAAATTTTACAATACTATTTTAAATAAATCAGCGTTACGCTGTATCCCGCATACAGCAGGGCAGGCAGAGAGATCCTAGTGTTAAAACACTCCTTTCCCCACTTTCCGTCAAATTTAGGAGGGAATGATTGCTTGCTGAGTGGCGGAACCAAAACTCGTAAAAGAATTTAAAATAAATGAATCATATAAAAAAATCGTAATCACTCAATTCGTAAGCTTTTCAACGGGAAACTCCATACAAAATGACGCCCCTGTAATGATTTTGAGTAGTGGCGAACACGGAAATGGGTGGAGAAACCTCAAGCTAATGGCGCCAGTCATTGGCACGGATTCGCTAACGAACGCCCGCGCCGCGGTCAGCGCGCCTTTGCCAATTACTTTATAGGGCGCCTGCAAGTACTAGACCTTCCAAAAATATATTTAATTTTGGAGGTTGCAGGTTCGGTTTCCTTTTAGGGGAATGACTTGTCATTTCTCCGCTCTGGTGATGAGACAAAGCGTGGTGTTGAGTTTTGCCACTCAACACGTGATGTCTCGATAATTTTGCTGTGTATGGGGAATGAAATCTCTAAGTGCTCTCAAAAGTCTCTTAGTGTCAGATTTCTCTAATTATTCTGCTTTATGCGGAACATAGCGTCGATTAGCGTAGCGTAAAACAAAGAAATCCTAGTGTTTAGAAACTCCTTTCCCCAATTTTTACGTAATTCCCGAGATATTGCGTCAACTGGTGGACCTCAATGCTGCTTCCCTCGAGTGGAAATCGAACCCATGAACGCGCGTTTACACTCGAACATTATGCCTCAGCACACTGATGACGAGGACTATAATATAAATATAAAAATATAATATATTCATAAATGATACAATATTGTCTCATTTCTGTCGTTAGTTTGTAAAGCGCCTAACAGATTGATGATGCTGATTGGCGTTTAATGCGTACATTTTGTTGAAAGCCTTTAACATATAGTCGGCTTGTATAGTTTTATAGCTTTCATTGTTATAAAATGTTAATGTATGATTTATTTAATATTTTTTTACTGTTTCTTTATACATTTTTTGATGATACATATCAAAAATAAAAAAAATAAACGTTTTTTTTATTTTATTTATATTTTGTTTGAGGACAGTCGTGACGCTGGGGCACGTCGGGGTCACACGCATGCGACTGCAAACGCAATAGGTTTTGGGTTCGATTTCTACTCGACGAAATAAAATATTTCATATTTTAAACACTTAATGCACCATTCCTCTTTTTCCGCCGAATTCTAGAGTGAATTCGGCGGAAAGTGAGGAATCGTGTATTAATTTGAATGGAGTGTCTTAACACTAGGCTTCAGGACACGGGAGCGCTAAGGGAGGATTACTGGAAATTCTGACGGGAACGGGAAAAACTGAGATTTACCAATTTACGTGTTAAATGCGTTTTTCCTTAGTTTCACACTATATCCCGCACTTAGCAGAGTAGCCAGGGGAAACCTGGGAATCTATTGTTAAAAATAACTCCCGCCGAATTCTGCAAACTTAATCTTAATCAAATCTACTTAAGTAAACAACATTGTATTGATTTAAAATTTATTAAACTTCAAGCAATTCTAGCATTTATACTATATACGTATAATGTATGTAAGTACGTCTATATGTACGTGGAAAGCTACTCATCTGGTAATGGGTATTGAGAATTGATTAGTGGCTCCAATACCGGGGATTGCGTTCATCATTCTAAGTTCTGATTGAGCTTTGTACCTACGCTGTAAATTCATTTCTACAGGTTCTAAAACGTTTGAATGTTATAAATGCGGGTTCGATTCCCACTTTAAAATTATATAAAAAAGTGTAAATTAATTATGTTTTTTTGCTATGAAATTTGCAGGAACAGTCGAAGTCGAGACCAGATGAAAGACATAAACGCTACTCTAAGTCATGTTATATTTTTACATCATAAAATTTGCAAATTTGTCTATCGCCTACTTGATATTATACTTATTTAGAAAACGTATAAACATTTGAACGTAGCGGGACACGAACCCGCGGCTCCTGGCGTTTCCTCCAGGGATTTCTATATAAGTATTTTTCTTTCCTAAGTATGGAATAACACTTTAAAAAATGTTTAAAAATACCTGATATTTCTATTTTAGAAATATCGATATAGAAATAAGTAATTGTTACAAGTTTATGTATGGCTAAACCGCTTTAAAAGTAACGATTTAACAAGAAAATAAAATTAATTTGTTGCAAAGTAGTGAATTATGGTATTTTGCGCTCGCGAATGTTCGCGTACATACTTCTTTCTATTCCAAAATATTCCACAGATCCCGTTCCCCTTAATCCCGCAAGACACAGGTTTCAAAAATAATGCTTGATTCCGCAATATCAAGATCTCTTTTTGAAAATTCTAAGTTAGGCAGAGTTAGCCGACTTTACGTAAATTAAACGAATTAAAGTCTCAAATCTTAAAGACTCCAGTTCGTGAAATATTTTTTCTTATCTTTATTAATCAAAATAAGTTCTTATTTTTTTATTTCTTAATTGTTAGGCGCCACAGACTTTTGTCATCCGTGCCTCTTTTATTCTTGATTGCTTATTAAAGTTGTTGATGTTTTCTTCTTTTTAAAATGTGAAGTTAACATTTATATTTTGAATGTTCTGGGTCAATATTCGAGTTTTGTGGTCGTTGATCCTGTTAATAAATTTTTTTATGCTTCCTCATCCTTGTAGAAAATTTTGATGTTGTATGCCACTATATAGTGGCAGTTACGGAATCTTCATTTGCCCGACAATTGAACCTGCCAATAGTGTCTTTCTCGGCGTCAGTGTAGTAGATGCATCGTTTAGTGTATCTTGTTAAGGTGACACGAGTTGTGTAGGGCGTTGTTAATGGTCTCAATCTGGATGATTTTTGTTTAAAATTTTAATTCTTACTTACACTACATAATTATGGTCCGTACCTTTTGTTATTTTTACATTTCTTTTAAAAAAATTCTGTAGATATTACCTAGAACTAGACATACATATATCTCTATATTTATACAATATCTGCTTAAGAAAGTCCAGTTATTCATTTCACTTGCCACTTATTAACTTAATCTAACACTATAATCTAAACCTAAATCTGGATGATTACTACCGACTCGTATGAAAGTCCCTGAGATCGTTGATGGTCATGGTGCGCGAGTTTCCCCCTTTCTGTATCCTTTCCTGATAAGATCCGATTTTTCTTCTTATATATTACCATGACCAGGTACAGAGTATAGGGGGAATCTATTGGGATGGAAGCACCAGTATATCGCGACTTTCTCAGGGAGTGAGTTGTGTGTTGGGATGAGTAGATTCCGTTATAAACTTAGTTGACATCTATAGGATCTCGCTAGCTCTTGACGGATGGCCGTCACGAGATTTGGGCCGATATAATGCATTTGGAAGAGGTTTAATCTGTCGATAAATGGTAGTTGATTTATGTCCCCGATAAGTGTAAGTATCTTGGCCTTTGATAATAAAAGGTAAAAAGGTCCTTATAATTTTCTCACAGGTTGCAAGGTTCTTTGATGGTCTTCCTTATAATTGCTGTGTTCTAAGAATACGTTTCGCATATGTTGCATGTCATCGTTTGCTGGAGCCTCTGTCTGCTCTAATAATTCTACTCTTCCATATAAATTTTTGTAGTGGTTTAAGTAGTGTACCATCAGTAAATTAAACTTTTTGGTTTGTTCTTTAGCTTGTTTCAGGTTGTTTTGGTATTCCTCTTCCGTGGCTATTTTTCTTTAGCGGCGTTGCGCTTCAATGTCGACGTGCTTTGCCCTCCGTCGCCTTTTTTCTTTGCTCTTAAGAAAGCCAAATCTTGTCCTCGATCGTCGTACACTACTACGTTGTGTTTTGCTGAAGCTGGAATATACCTCTGTGGGTACTTGACGGTATCTTTTTCAAAATGTCGACGTTGTCGAGCACCCTGCACACCTTGATGAATGGTGAAACTCCGACTTGTGCGTCGAATAGTGTGATGGTTTTGTTTTCAGTACGAACTATCCGACATTCTGTCGTAGTCCGATTTTCCCATGGTAGTCTTGCTGGTGGAAAACGATAAACAAAGAAAGATTAGTGAAACAAGGCGATCCTTTGTCATCAAAGTTATTTATTGCTGTATTGGAGAATGTATTCAAAAATGTACATTGGGAACTTCAAGGGACCTACGTTAATGGTCATTTTCTAACTCATCTCAGATTCACAGATGACATTGTTCTCCTTGCTAAAAGACCAAAACAGATATCAAGATAATGTTTAATTGCTGGCCACCAAGCAGTGTCAAACGCTCTCTCAATATCAAAAGAGAGCATTAACATTGCTTCTTTTCTGACAGGTTATTTTGAATGTGGTCTATGAGGTCACTTATGTTATCAATCGTACTGCGTTGTGGTACACAGCTGTATTGCATTTTGTTGATTTGTCTATAATTTTATCAAAAACTGAGAGGTGGCCGATCAGTTAGTAGGACTTTGGGTGACTGAAAGTTAGTATTAGAACACTCTGTAATTTTCCGTCTATTTTAGAGATTTAAGTGGTATAACTCAACGCCAAAGTTTATTTAACCGGCTCATAATAAAATTAAATATAAAAAAGTGTGATAACATTAAAGATAATATTTAAGAATCCCGTAATATAAAGAGTATTGGCTTTAGTCTGCTTTCTCTCAAGAAATTCTAATAAGGTTTAGGGCTAATCTACTTATCTTAATTATCTCATACCTCCTACGTCTAAGTAACAAGTAAGTTTTAAAAATTGGTATAGTTCGAGTGAAATTTCCAATAAAGAGTTCTGTACATATAAAATGCAAAAATAAAATAAAATACAATTATATGTACATAAATATATAATTATATTATATTAAAATATTTCATATATATATTTTTATACGTTTTCATTAGGATGACTTGCGACTGTAATAAAATCTAAGAAACTGAATTTGCCTCTCTTCGAGCACATTCTATAGAATATTTAATAGATTTATAGAATTTAGTCTAGAAAAACATATTTTTTATAAATAACATAATATCGTTTATAATAGGGGAAGGACATGTAAAAATCACGAAAACCCCTCATAATAAAAAAAGTCAAGTCCTCACATTTTGCGGATCGCCTATTATCAAGTCACTGTTTTGTGGCGGAACCTAGTTGTTTCTTGTACCTCGAAACAGAATTGTTAAAAATCTTTATTATATAAACAAATATTTATTGTCACTTTCCCGGTTTTGGTAAGACAAAGGGCGGCGTTGAGCTCCAGCACTCAAAACGCACGCTCGACCGTCAATAGCTCGTCGTCGTCGTCAATAGTTCGAGATATTGCGTGCGTATACCCTCTTCTTATCCTGCTTAATGGGATAGACCGTGAAGCTGAATTAAAAAATACCATACATACAAAATACCATTGGATAGACGGCACTTAGTAAAATAATTTTATTAACATTTTTGACGCGGAACTCTGATTCTCAACTATGAAAAAACTTTGGAAACTGCAACGGTCACATTGAATTTATAACGAATGAATTTTTTATATGAATATAGAGCATCTATTATTTATAGAAGTATGGCGACAAAGGAAAAAGTTCCCTTTAATACTATTTCACATGAATGAATAAACTTTATGCTTTCTTAAAATAATAATAATAATAGCTTCGCGCTGTATTCCACATAAAGAGGAAATGAAAATATATAAATTAATTCTACGAGTGGGATTCAAACCCACAACAGCTAAGCGAAGCGACGTTTACAGGGCGACGCTGTGCCGCGGTGGCCTCAACACAACTTATTACATGATAATAATACTTGTATGTTTACAATCCAGAAATTTTATTTGAGGCCAGACGGAGCACAAGGATACTAGCGTGCAACTGTTAACGCGAGACGTTGAGGATTCGAATCACATTCGAGGAAATTAAGTATTTTATATTTAATTTTTTTCGCTCTGGCAAAGGGGCAAAGGGCGGCGTTGAAGTCCGTCTCTCAATACGCGTTGTCTAAAGAATTCGGCGGAAAGAGGAGAACGGAGGTGTCTTAATAGTAGGTTTCATGTCTACTCAGCTGTGCGCGGATACAGCGTAAAGCTGATTTCTAATAAAGTAATAAATTTAGTTTGTTTAAACTAAATTTGACCCGTCTATAATTATGAAATCCTCATGAAACTTAATAGTTATAATGTATCTTAGTCAGCTAGCTAGCCTAAGCTACATACATCTGTCAAGTTTTACCAATACAGTATATGGAGAAGGGGGTAATGTGGCCTTTCATTTTGTTTTTGAAGTCCAGTATGAAAAGTAAAAGGAAAATACTTATTTAGAAAACGTATAAAAATTTTTTGAACGCAGCGGGACTCGAACCCGCGCCTCCTGGAAACAGACCAGGTCGGTCGGTCGGTCGGACCTGGTCGGTTTCCAGGAGGCGCGGGTTCGAGTCCCGCTGCGTTCAAAAATTTTATACGTTTTCTAAATAAGTATTTTTCTTTCCTAAGTGTGGACACTCTAAAAATGTTTAAAAAGTAAAAGTAATACAAATTTAAATAATGCATAAAAAATAACCCTGAACAATAAAAAATATGTATATTCCAAATAAATGCAAATTTAACGATTTGAGATCAAGTGAGGGTTATAAAGGGGGCTAAAAAAATCAAAATAAACATATCTGTATGTAATATGGCCCCCGGGACCATAATACAAGGAATGTGAATCGGCCCAATTACAAACACCATATATAAACAAGCCCTATTGCATATAAAACATTAAATACTATGCATATTTACCTTAAAAATCCTATAGGACAACTTTCGTTAAATATAATGTCGAACTGCACTCTGCAGTTATGACTTGATATTTATAAAATTAATTATTGAAATAATTGCATCATAGGGGCCGTTCAAATATTACGTAAGCACTGTAGGGGGGCGGGGGGGTCTTGGGTTTGCTTAGTTTTGACGTTTTCAATGAAACATTTGTAAGAGGATTG
>JAATLQ010036341.1:0-17256 GCA_013421005.1 Heliconius erato x Heliconius himera | reverse complement strand
TATTTCGTAAAACACGAGAATGCGCTGTCTTCTCCTAGATTTTTTTGTATAATTTTAATATTGTCGTATTAGGGTTCTGTTTTAATAAAAAAAATCATTGGAAGGCTTGCGCGTAACAAAGTTGCAAGGGCTACAACACTCTGGTGATCTGATGACGAAACCGGGATCTACTTTACGTGAAGTACTAGTAAACTACTCGAGTGCACTAAAAGACATGCTTTAGATTTAATTTTTTGTTTCTTTTGTTTTTAACTATAGATATAGGATTTTTTATCTATCTTAATAACCATAAACGTATCTCCAGATATTTTTGGGACGTGTAAATTCGTGTAAATTTTCTGTTAACGAAATTTCTGTGATGGGCACAAGATAATCTGGGGTGGGCACGCCTCCCAAATATCCCTACGCCCATGTCAACAACACAAACGAGAAAGAAGTACAGATAGTTACAAGCCCATGCAACTTTATGTACAAACGTAGCAATAAACGTTCGACATCACAAATTCGTTTCCATTGAGTTGAATGCGAACGATTTCACAGAATCTCGTTTAAAATCCATTCTATTTCCTCTCGACATTTGCGGCCTTTATAAAACTTCTATTTGGGCTTGATGGCCAGTGGATTTATAGCGCTATAATAATAATAATAAAAGTAATGGTATATTTGAGGCTACTCGTGGCGCAGGGGCATTAGTGTGTGACTTTTAACGCGATAGGACGTGGGTTCGATTTCAACTGGAGGAAATAAAATATTTAATAGTATCCTTTCCTAGCTCTAGTAAAGACGCAAAACGTTGTATTGAGTTCCATCACTGAACACGCAATGCTTCCGGAATTTGGCGGAAAGTGGGAAACCAAGATGTTTTAGTAGGAACGGGGTGTCTAAGCACTAAGTGCTATGGGCGGTATACAGCGTGAAGATATAAAACAATAATATATAGTAGTAGTAAACTGTAATAGGTAAGAAAAAAAAAATAAACGGCTCAAATTTACAACAGCTTTAAGTTGTTTCACGCTTTATCTGCATCTGCAGGGTAGACAGAGGAAACCAAGAGACTCCGTTGCTTGATGAGTGGCGTAACACAACACCGACAAAGAAGGAATATGAAAACATTAAATATTTCATTTCTTCGAGTAAGAATCGAACCCATAACTTGTCACGTTTACAGTAGCACGCTTGTTCTCCTTCGCCACTACTGGCCTCACTTGTGTTTTTTTAATCTAATATACAATACTTGCTCTTTCGAAAAAAATAAAAACAAATTTCTAAAACATTACATACATATTAACCCCAGTGGATCATCAGACTAAAGGTCGCATAGCATTAGTCTAATGAAAATGGTTTTCAATTCACATCCAAACCTTTTATGTTCCGCAAAAGCAGTTTATTTAATTTATGATTATTTCAATTATATTGTAATGAGGGATGATATGGTTTAGAGGGTTTGTTCAACTTTGACCCTTTTTGTGTAATATACTATACAAATGTATATTTTCTGTATATAGTAGTGTAGGCGTAGTGTTAAGACTCTCCGTTTCCCACTTTTCGCTGAAATTTCGAGCAGGCTACTTCTTGAGTGGTGGAATTCAACGCCGCAACTTGTCAACAGAATGAGGATATGGAAATTTTAAATGATTCATTTCTTCGAGTGATTCTTCTTTATTTTTATTGTAATATTTTTTATTGTGGTAAACATCTTATGAATCGGATAGAGAGCTTAAAGATCAAT
This sequence comes from Heliconius erato x Heliconius himera, assembly GCA_013421005.1. Lineage (NCBI taxonomy): Eukaryota > Metazoa > Arthropoda > Insecta > Lepidoptera > Nymphalidae > Heliconius > Heliconius erato x Heliconius himera. The sequence goes on along the minus strand of JAATLQ010036341.1, from coordinate 15,527 downwards.
AGTTTTGTTCTCAGTTATCAACTCAAACCCACAATTAATGTGCTTAACATTAAGTAAATTATACAATAATGCATTTCGTTCAATCACACTATTTTTTTTTTATCTTCACGTTGTATCCCGCACATAGCTGTTACGGCCATCGGGGCTCGAGCGTGCGACTGTAAGCGTGACTGTTGTGGGTTCGATTTGCACTCGAGGAGTGAAGTATTTAGTATTTACATTCTTCACTCCGGTAACGAGGCATAAGTCAACAGAAATTAGTGGAATGTTTGGAACGGAATTGTTTTAATGGGAACAGTGTTTTAAAATTAGGCTGCTGTATGCTAGATACAACGTAAAGCAATAATCATGTACTTAAAGAAGCTTAAATTCCGCTTAAAATTTACATTATAAAAAAAATTGACAGTGGAATGTCTTAACACTACTCTCTCCCTCTGCCTACGGGATACGGCGTGAAACTTAAAAAAAAATCCTTTACGTATCACTTACTTTGCTTGCACTTTTGAGCCTATGGACACATAGAAATAACTAAGAGTCTAACTGAGTCATATATTTAACTATGACACAAACTGAGTGGACGAGGTATCTTTGACTACAGGTACAGTGTCACCCATATTAAAACAAATAACGTGACGCAATATAACCTTTAGGATTTCACCGTTCAGTAATCAGAACTTTTTGAGATAAGTGCGCTCAACCAAACAAACAACCTTATATTAATATAGTTAAGTATAATAAAATTTTATCAAAATCCCAAACGCTATTACTTTCGCAGGTAAAAATGGCAAAAGTATAAATAAAATGTTCATTTTCAAATGAAATAAAAATATATATATATTCACATAACCATTTTGAAATAAATATTCGAAATCAATAAATATTGAAACGCTAGCGCAAACAAAGCCAGCGAGAGCTTGGTTTACAAATTCACTTGTTAATTGGAGCGTGGCAACCCTGTAATTAAGTTAGGATTTTTTCTTATCAACTACCTGTATTTTGTAGTTTACATAAAATTCAGTAATTATATTATTAAATTATTTTCTTTATTCAGCTAGGGTTGATAAAATTCGGCGTTGAGTTCCGCCATTCAGCCTGCAATGTCTCGAAAATTGGCCGGAAAGTGGAGAATTAGTGTTATACAACTTGGTTTCCTCTGCTTATTTTTATAGCCTAGAAATTTTCTTATGCAGAAAAAGTGCACTTGAAAATAAAGCACTTTCCGTCGCATTCTGGAGGCATTGCGTGTTGAATGGCGGAATTTAAAGCCTCGTTTTGCTTCATTAATAGAGCGAGAAAATAAAAATGGGGTTAACAGAGTGTCTCTACACTAGGTTTCGTATGCCTACCCTGCTGTCTGCGGAATACAGCGAGAAGTTGGTGGTTGGCTCGAGTGGGAATCGAAGTCACAACCTGTCGCATTTACAAGCTTGTGCCCCTGCGCCGCGACTGGCCTCTAAAATAAATGCATTATATTCATTAAAAAAATGTTAGCGTCAAGTGGTACGGAACCAAACGTTCACATCTTAAAATTGAATTCCTTTTACTACAGTCGTTAAGGACAGATAGCACCTACCTGTGTATTTGTAATCTATTGTGAATTTAGAGTTCCTGTGATTAAAGTACGCTTTAGAATTGTAGGCAGGCTTTCTGTTTTGGGAACATTATGGAAAATATATATTTATATGCTGTTAACATTAACATGAGGTTCCCTGTACTTACCCTGCTATTGTAATTTAGTACCATGGGAAGTCTACCATATTTAAGCCGAAAGTAAGCATTTTTTGGTTAGTTTATCAATTTTTTATTTAGTTTTGCGACACTTTTGGGAAAATGTTTGTTTTTTAGCTCCTTTGTTTTTTGCAGATTGTAGAGGTATAAAATATGAAGAATTTAATTCGATCTTACATCAATCCGTTGTTTTATACAATAACTGACTATCGTATAAAACAACGGATAGATGTAAGATCGAATTAAATTCTTCATATTTTTTTAAATGCACATAATTGCGCTAAGTGATGAATCACTCCGTCTTTTAATTTGTATCGATTTAGAGTGATTTTTAATTTGGTGAAAAAACATTTTGAAATTTGAAACCTAGTGAAAATTGAATCCACATCTGTTGCGTTTACAGTTACACGACGGCCTCTTAAAAATATATTTTTTTATTCAGTCAGTCAGGCACGAGGAACCTGGGAGCGTTTTAAGACACTCTTTTCCTATTACGGCACATTGGAGGTATTGTGTGTTTTGTGGCTGAATTCGACGCTACACTAAAAAAAAAAAGATCTAAAAAAGAGAAAGAGTAAGAAAGTAGACTTATTTACAACTTCTTTCCACACTTTTACTTAGAAACTAACAACCCAGCATAATTGAACTGAACGACGCGGCAAAGTCACACAAACAAACAAACAAACAAGCGGCGCTACCAACAACCGTAACGATTTCACTCGAGAAATTAATTGTATTGCTGAAACTTACCTCCAGATAAGTCTAGTACTAGGGAATTAGGAAATCCTGGCTCCTGGAGCACGGCATCCCGGAAACGAGATAGTGAGGACTTAGTGGTAAAGTTGCTGTTAGAATGTACTGAAGAACTATATGAATATATACTTGTACACATACGATGAAAGTTCGTAACTTTGTGCTAAACGCGGGTAGTTCTACCTTCATTAAGTTAACTGTTTGCTAGTAAATAACATTTGCAGTTATTGTGCTTGACTGTATTATTGTAATATGAAATGCATCTAGAATTCCGTGGAAAGTGGGGAACGGAAGTGTCTTATTGGGAACGGATTGTATTGACACTTGGTTTCCAGGTCCCCTCCGTGTTGCTATGAGCGGGTTACAGCGTGAAGCTATAAAAAAAAGGTAAAACGGAAAATCTCCATTTTTTGCCCTTCCGTGTGTATATTTTCTTTAAATTTCGAGAATTCCTTTTTTATTAGTCGCCTTTATTCTTTATCCTACCTATATGTCAAATTTCAACTTTCCAACTTGAATGTAGCGACAGCGATTTCAATTTCTTTAGTGTGTTTTTGTCTAGTGTATTCTACACATGTCTACTACTTTACTATTTATTTTTAAGTTAGTTATAAATCTTTGCTACCCAATTGTGGAACTAACGATTACTAAGAATATAGCAGAAGTTAAAATGAAAAATATTTTTCAAATTATCAACTAATAAAAAAAGAAAAACCCATTAAAAGAAGAATCTATTCTTCTTCAAACAAACATTGAAATTGAAAGGGAATCCTCATCAAAAACTCAGTATGGGGCAGATAAGCCTACTCCTACGCTTTCCATTCTGGACGAAAATTCCGTAATTATTTAACAAAAACACCGCTCGTTTGATAATCAAATATTATTGATGTTCATTTGTTTACCTTCCAGCTACCGCTTGGAGTAAGGGGCAGAGCGGAGGGACGCTTGTCGTGGTTGTTTCCACAAGGTCGAATATTATAGGTTCAAATAAATAATAAGCGAGGCCAGTCGTGGCGCAGGGGCACAAAGTGTGATTGTAAAACCGACTGGTTGTGGGTTCGATCCCCACTCGAGAAGATGAGATATTTACTTTAATTTATATTTCCATTTCTTCGCTCTGGTGTCGAGGACAAGCGCGGCATTGAGTTCTGACACAACACGCAATGTCTCCAGAATTTGGCAGAAAGGGCACGGAGTGTCTTAACTCTAGGTTCCCTCTGCCTACCCTGCAGTGTGCGGGATACAGCGTGAAGCCGATTTATTATTTTTAAATAAAAAATAACTAAATAAAATAGTTCTCCGTAATTCATCAGTTGTAGTGTTGGAATCAGTCTTATCAACTGCAACAACTGTCCTTGATTGATGACTCGTAGTTAAAGTTAAATGTGAAATTTATATATATTTTTTTATTAAATGCATTAGCATTAAATATTATAATAAATATTTTTAAATATATAGTCCAATTCTACCAAAATGTTCGTTAGAGGTTGCTTGAAGCAATAAGACCGCCTTTTCATATACATATTTATATATGTTTTGTGCATATATGTTTCTGTTTTCGTGTCTTATGTATTTTTTTTGCATGCTGACAGGCGGAGCTTAACGCCGCGCTTAATACTAGCGAGTTTTAATCGCGCTTGTGCCCCTGCGCTACGACTGGCCTCATGTATACAGCAAAGAATATTCAATTCAATTCTAATTTATTTCCAAAATAAATGTTGCTACAAATAATACCATCCGATAGTGTATCCACAGCCTAATACCGAGACAAATAAGAAAAATCAAATTATTTTGAGTAATACAATTGTATGGAATGTTAAGAAAATATAATAAAGGCTGTAAGTCTGAGATCCAACAAACGATATATAGCGAGGAAAGCTGTCGGATGGCATTAGTGAGAATAGGGAAACGGATTACGACTTTTATGAATCGTGACTTTTCCCGTAACAATGTTGTATTATAGAATGTATAGTTATATATCCTATTATCCGAGATAGGCCTTTTGCTAACAAAATATTTGTAACTTGATCATTTCCACACATTTTTGTCTATACTAACATTGCAAGGATCTAGCGTTTGTTTGGTTGAGCGCGCTTTTCTCAAGAACTGCTGGTTCGAATTTGAGAATTTTTTTTTTCAGGGGTTTTTGTTGAAGATAGCTAAGGGTTACGTCAGGCAAATCGTTTCGAGGTAACACACTAAAACTGCGATTAGAATTATCTCGATTTTTAAGAATGTATCGTTCGTCATACATGCCGGTATGCTTATATTTTCGTTTTCATTTTCTGTTCCAGTGTTGAGCGGCGGAACTCAACACCGCACGATATCTTATTACCAGAGAGAGAAAATATCAATAATTTTCTACTAGTGACAATCGAACCCAACACGTACTCGTTACAGTAAAACGCCGTTTCTGCGCCACAACGGCTTCAAAATATAAACTATATCGCCGCTGTATCCCGCACACAGCAGGGTAGGCAGAGGGAACCTAGTGTTAAGACACTCCGTTGCCCACTTTCTGCCGGATTCTGAAGGCATTGCGTGTTGAGTGGCAGAGCTCAACGCCGCGCTTTGCCTCGACACCAGAGCTAAGAAATGGAAATATGAATTTAAGTAAATATTTCATCTCCTCGAGATGGGATCGAACCCACAATCAGTCGATTTTACAGTCACACCTCGTGCCGCTGCGCCACGACTGGCCTCTGAAACTATATATAATATCATAATAATCATCCGTCTGTCTAATGTTACAAAATTAACGATGGACAATTTAGTTAATCCAATATTCAGGTAAAGGTGAGCTTAAATGATAGGCGGCCTCGCTAACTCCATACTATATAAGTAACTTACGCCAGAGGTCAGAAATTTGAACTGGGGCTTACAAAATATGTGAGCATGTACTTTTTAGTAATTTTGTAATTATTTTTGGATTTTCTAATAATTTGAAGATTTTTGAAGTTTTTCTCTTTTGTGTAGTGTTAAAACACTCCGGTCGCCACTTTCATATTTGACACACTACCTATTTAAGGGTGCAATTATAAAAATATGACCTTAATCGTACATAGTTTTTTTAGTTTCACGTTGTATCCCATTGACATCATGATAGACAGAGGGAACCTAGGAACCTAATGAAAAAAAAACTTATAAATATTGAACACCAGCTGAGACATAGAGGCTGTTGTGTTAGTGTAGCGGCGTTTGATCCTAAATACGATATTTGTGAGGTCAATTCTTATTCGGGGGAATGAGTTATTTTCATTTCCTTGTTTTGTTAAGCGCGGCGTTGAGTTCCGCAACTCAACACGAAAAGTCTCGAAATTTGAACCGTAAATATCGTATGAATACTATCCAAGCAGTCGTCGTAGCGCAGAGGCACAAGCGTGCGACTGTAAGCGCGACAGATTGTGAATTCGATTCCCACTCAAAAAAATGAAATAGTTATAATTTTAATTCTCTTCGCTCTGATGTCGAGGTAATGCGTGGCGTTGAGTTTCTCTGCTCAACACGCAATGCCTATAGAATTCGGCTGAAAGTTGGAAGCGGGGTATCTAGGCTCTCGCTCCCTACTCTGCTAAATGTCGAATATAGTGTTAATCTGGAAAATATACTGGACAAAGCGTGGCGTTGAGTTCCGTTACTCAACACGCAATCCCTTTAAAATGGTCCGTCCGCCCGCCGGTACCGCGGCGGAAAGTGGGGAACAGTAGTAATTTTAAAGGGTACGGAATATTTTAACACTCACTAGCATTCCAGGTTCTCTCTGTCTACCCTGCTCTATGCGGGATACAGCGTGAAGCAATAAATATATCCAAATAGTATTAACAAACATGCCCTATCAAATTACAAACATAGCTGTTAACTGATTAAGCGAATCCTAAAAGCTTACTAATTAATCAGTGCCAGCATTCAACTAACGAAATGAAAGAAAAACACCTAAAGTTTAAATGTTCTAAGAAAATTAACATTCTAAATGGTTTTCAATAAAATTATCTTAATTTATATCACAATTTGGCTGCAAGTGGGACAGCGGAGTGTCTTAACGGTAACAGAGTGCCTTAACACTAAGATACCAGGTTCGCTTTAAAAAAGGGAGGCCCTCGTGGTGCGATGGCGTAGCGTCTGATTATAGACGCGGTTGTTGTGGGTTTGACTCCGTTCATGGGTATGATTAAGCTACTTTGGGTATCATTAAGTAGAATAACTTATATGAAGTAATAAAAAGTTGTAAGTGTGGTATAGTATTGAAATATAGTAGTAGTATAGGGTTCAATTATTTCTAATTATTCTTTGGCTAGATTAATTATTTATGAGGCCGTCTCGGCGTAGTAGGATTTGGCAAAATTAATTATTTTCATTTCCCCGCTCTGATAAACTATAATGCGGCGTTAAGCTCAGCTATAAAACACTCAGTGTTTCGAAATCGATTCTCTTTCCTGCCTACCCCACCCTACCCTATTATGTACGGGATATTTCAATTTCTTCGCTCTGGTCTCAAGGCAAAGTGCGGCGTTGAGTTCTGCCATTCAGCACGGAAAGCCTATAGATTTCGGCAGAAAATGGGGAACGGAATGTCTTGACACTAGGTTTCCTCTGCCTACCCTGCTGTGTGCGGAATACAGCGTGAAACTGATATATTTATTTATTTAGGTATCTCACTTGATAGATCATAGTAATTTAAAATGAACGAATTAATTACAGCCCCAGCGGTTGTATCTATTCAGTCTACGGCTGGGGGCTACTGCAATGAGGGCACACGCGATACTTATAAATAGGGTGACTATCATTTGTTGTGAAATAAAAATAATTATCTCACTTATAAAAGGATAAATTTATACGATCAATAAATTAATTGAAATGAAATGTTTTATATTTTCATTTCTTCGCTCTGGTGTCGAGGCAAAGCGCCGTGTTGAGTTAAGGCGGAATGTGGGGAGCGGAGTGTCTTGGCACTAAACTCCCTTTGCCTGTCCTGCTACATTCAAGATTACAGCGTGACGCTGAAAAAAAACATATATTAAGAGGAGGTTCCATAAGAGGGAATCGAACGCGCAATCGTCGCACTTATAGCCTGTTATTATGCCCTTAGGAAACACTAGGTTCCCTTTCCGCTTTAAAATTGAAAACTTTTTATCAGTTTTCCAACATCATGGTACTACAATTCAAAGCATAGTAAATAGCTAATGTAAGTAATCTAGTGTTAAATCTTGTACTATGGTTGATGCAGCGGCAACGTTTGATATTTAAAGAAGATAACACTCACCTTGCTGTTAGGATTTATTTTTATCACTTTTCTTTGATTTTGACGTGGTTAAAGTGGCTATTCAGGTGGAGTTTCTTAAAGCTTTTGCTTTGTCTCGCATAAAGCAGGATAGACCGAGAGAACTTAGTATAAAGACACTCTTTTCTCTGCTTTCCGTTCGAATTCATATATTTTTTTTTGGATTATATGATTTTTGCTATATTTTGTTAACTGCTTAATAGTAGTTTCTTAGGTCCCTTCGGTCTATCTTGCTATGTGCCGCACAAGCTGAGAAGAAAATAGTTTCCGAAAAAATTATGGGCAATCATATAAACACTAAGGAAACCTATATATTCTTAAATATTCTTTAATGTCAACAATATCACACATAATTGGTGGAAACTGGGTAATGGAAGTGTCTTAATGGAGAGCGGAATATCGTAACACTAGGTTCTTAGGTTCCCTCTACCTACTCTGTTATATGCGGGATTTCCACTGGATTGAAGCTAAAAAAAAAATACATACTATATCCTCTTTTTTATGAAAATGGATAAAAATACATTTCAGTTTCTCATTCAGCCATAAAATTTATTTAACATTCTCTCTTTTCACCCTATTGTGATATTTCGAATACGCGACCACCGTTGTTATAGCAGTCACCAACCAGACGAGGTGTTTGTAACTAAAATTAGAATTAATGAAGGTAATTTGCGCCTTCATGTATAAACTTCCCCCGTCCACTGGCCAGTGCTCAAGGACCTGTAGTTGTTACTCTCTTTACACATAGTTCATTTAAGCTGAAAATTTTGTTACATTATATTATATCATATAATGTTGTTTATTTTTTATCTTGCACGCAGCAGGGTAGGCAGAGGGAACCTAGTGTTAAGACACTCTGTTCGCCACTTTCTGCCGAATTCTGGAGGCATTGCGTGTTGAGTGGCAAAACTCAACGCCGCGTTTAACCTCGACACCAGAGCGAAGAAATACAAATATAAATTTAAGTAAATACTTTATCTCCTCGAGTGGGGATCGAACCCACACCGAAATCCCCGAAAACCCGCTGCGCCATGACTTGCCTCAATATATTGTTGTTTAAGTCTGGTATGTACCAATTTATGGAAACGTTTTAAGTTTCATCAAATCATTGGTTTTTGAGATATGGTTAGCTACACCTATAATGTGGAATCAATCACCTACGATGTGGATCCACACATTCACATAATATGTGATCACACATTCACACACACGTGTATTTCCTATTCATATTATTTTTGTTTCAGTTTTAAAAAGACACTTTTTCTTCCTTTCCTTCGGAGCGGTATTTTACTGTATATTTAATAATAACTTTCTTTACGTTAAATGTAGACCAGAAACAGTGTAAAAAAAAACAAATATTTTTATTTAAAATACTTAATTAGAAAACCGACCGACGGACCAGGTCGATTTCCAGGAGGCGCGGGTTCGAGTCCCGCTACGTTCAAAAAATTTTTTTATACGTTTTCTAATTAAGTATTTTTCTTTTCTAAGTGTGGAATAACACTTTAAAAATGTTTAAAAAAATATATTTAATCTTTATTTTCTCGTCGGAATATGGTCCATCTATTTAAAACCGTTAGACGGCACATCTAGACGAACAGTACTGAGGGAAACCATTGAAAACTGAACAACAGAATACCGAATGTGCCGACATAACCGTAACAGCAGGTAGATTAGGCGAGCGCTATCAAGAGTTCTTGATTTATGTTTCCGAGATAATTGAATTTGGAACTATAGTGACATTATCTACCTACTACCTATAGGTAGTGGAGAAATTAGGCACTAATAGTCAATAACTATTTGATTGAGGCCAGTCGTGGTGCAGCGGCACCATGTGGGACTGTAAAATTGACTGGTTGTGGGTTCGATCCCCACTCGAGGAGATGAAATATTTACTTAAATTTATATTTCCATTTCTTCGCTCTGATGTCGAGGCGTTAAGTTCTGCCACTCAACACGCATTGCCTCCAGAATTCGGCAGAAAGCTTAGAACGGAGGACACTAGGTTTCTCTGACTACCTTGTTGTGTGCGGGATACAGCGTGAAGCTGATGTATTTGATTTATTTTTTTTAACTATTTCATTTGTGTCCATCGTGGCGCAGCGGCACAAACGAGTGTAAGCGCGACGTTTGTGAGTTCGATTCTCACTCGAAGGAATGTATTATTTTCAATTCCTTTCTCTGGTGATAAGACAAAGCGCGGCTTTGTCAACATGCAATATCTTGAAAATTCTGGGATCTTAACTATTTCTAAGGTACTATTACGCTTTTATTAGGGGTAAGTATACATTGTAATATAATTGTTAAAATATTATATTAGAAAATGCTGTTTCCACGATTTGTTTAGGGAATGTTCATATTACTATTTTTATAAGGTGTTAGATCAGAAGTCCTGGATCGTGGTGATGAAGATGTACAGGAATTAATAATTGAAGATGTTGATCATTAAATCATTTCTAGAATGGCCGATGGCCTGATAGTAAAATCATAACTTGGCGTCTCTCCGTCTTGACGGAGAAGAGCTCGTACAATGGAGGTGAGCGTTAATGTCCACATAAAGAGTCCTGTTAAGCCTAAATTTGGTTCACAAATCTACTGATTCAAGTGAATCACAGTACAATGACTATTTCTTTTCTTGTTACAAAATCTAATATTGACAAACACAAAGAAAATCATATAATATTATTAAATAAAACACATTTTTATTACAATTTATAAATTAAAAGAAACGTAGAAAACACAGCGTTAGCCATCCTTTTTCTAATTATCCAAAGCAAACGGTCAAACTACGTACAGTTTATTCTGGGTTCAAACACCAACTCAATCACGGCGTGTATACGGGTTAGTTAGTTTAAAAGACTGAAGCGCTTGAGTTTATACAAATAGAACGCGATGGTCGAGCCAATTAAGATAAGAATTTGCATTGCCTGCATAAAATAGTCTATTGATGAAGGAGGTTGTGGGTTTGATTCTCATTCGGGAAATTATATGTTTTATATTTGTATTTATTCGCTCTGGTGATAAGACAAAGTGTGGTGTTGAGTACCGTCAGTTAATACGCAATGTCTCGGGTTCCGGACACTCCGTTAAAATAAGATTCTTTTTGCTTACCCTGTACAGCGTGAAGTTGAAAAAAAAAATAGACTATATAGGATCCTTGCTAATTTAGGGTAAATTTTTCGAAAAATATAATTATAAAATTGAGACCGGTCGTGGCGCAGCGGCACGAGGTGTGACTGCAAAACCGACTGGTTGTGGGTTCGATCCCCACTCGAGGAGATGAAATATTTACTTAAAATTTACATTTCCATTTCTTCGTTCTGGTGTCGAGGTTAAGCGCGGCGTTGAGTTCTTCCACTCAACACGCAATGCCTCCAGAATTCGGCAGAAAGTGGTGAATGGAGTGTCTTAACACTAGGTTCCCTCTGCCTACCCTGCTGTGTGCGGGATACAGCGTGAAGCTAATTTAATTTTAATTTTTTTATAATTATAAATACTAATAACATTTACTCAACTAGCAACATCTCTAAAATTAGGCACAAGGTGGGGAAGGCACTGTTGATGGTTTCCTCTGCACACCTTGTAGTATGCGGGATGAAGCGTAAAGATAATAACGCTCACCGCCATTGTACGAGCTCTTCTCCGTCAAGACGGAGAGACGCAAAGTTATGATTTTACTATCAGGCCATAGGTCACATTGGAACAATATTCTAAAAATTATTTAATGATCTTTTATATGATATATTAAGTTCCCTCTGTCTACCCTGCTGTGTGCCGGATACAGCGAGAAGATAAAAATCATTGCTATAATTGATGTCAGAAATGAGATTCTCCATCGTTGCATTTCTTTTCAACCAACTTCAAAAAAAGGCATGTTCTCATTTTTAACCGACGCACACAGGTCTATTTTAATGGGTAAAGAATAAAGATTTATTTAATTACCATATCCATACAAAAAAAAATATATAATTTTAAATCTGCTTCAATATTTATGTATTGAATATATAATCTTGAGGATACGACTTTACTTGTTTTTGAAGTAGTCGAGCTCCGTGGTCATTACATTCATTCATCAGTAAAATTGGTTTTCCAATATAATTGGTATATTACTAGTATGATAGGAACGTCTGAAAATGGTTATTAATATTTTTATAATTTCATTTTGTACAGTTATCGCAAGTAGACGCAGCCAAATTTAGTACCATATAAAAGGTACTGGAGTTTACTATTAAAATAATAAAAAAAAACGGGTAAAGCGCGTTAAAGTATAAACATTTTTACTATAAGTATAAATATCATTTAATGAAATATGGCCTTAACTTTAAAACGACGTATCTTCGCAATCCTAATGAATGTTAACTATTTTATTGTATTTTTGTAAAGACGTTTACCTGAAGATATAGAATCCATAATGGTTTAGTTCTAATATCAGCTAAATAAATATCAAACGTGATTTAAAAATAATGCAAAATAATACTGAATCATTCCTTCAAGCAGTGACTGTATTGTTGATCTATGTAAGTAATAAAATAAAAAGTGTCAAGCTTTTACTAGCAACCAGTAGATAGATAAAGAAGTCTTGTAGGTAATTAAGTTTACTATTTTTTAATTAGAGAAACTTTATTTTTTGAAATTTGGCCATCAACCGTGTAAATTTCACCTGTGTGCGACGAAAAAAAAGGGGGAGATTCCTAATTCGTTTGAAGTTTTACATAGGACAACCACTAATTTGAGAAGCATTCTTTTAAGGTCAATCCATCACTTAAAATCGTAAAATAAATTAATTTTTAACAAAAAGAAAATCCAACTTCAAACAACGGATTTTGTTAAACAAAAATAATAATAAGAAAATATTTTATAATTTGAAGTTGGTATCAAGCTAATGCTATAACAACCGTACTACAATATCGAATTACTAAGCCTATTTGTTTTACTTGGCACCGACTTCAAAATTATAAAATATTTTTTTATTATTTTCAAAGCATTATACGTTTTACATTATGTAAAATTATTTATTACTTTTTAATTTATTGTTTGAAGTCGGTTTTTCTTTTGTTAAAAATTAATTTATTAAAATACACATTCTTAATGCAGCGTTAAGTTTCATCCATCACAAAAAACATAATACGCAGCGAGTGGTGAATCATGGTACACTGGGCCTATCTGAAAATCGCATTGTATAAGTTAAAATAAAAAAAAAACCATTTAAGCGAGTTAAGCCTTATCCGATTACCAGGTGTCGATTTAAAAAAAATCCGGGCAAAGGGTCCCGTTTAAAATATCCCCTTTCCGGGTCAACGGATCGGGTGAACTGAATGGGCACGAAGAAAGAACATTTTGCCTAAAAAGTTATGTTGGGAGCGTTGAGTTTAACGATTTTGGGCGACTTTGCAATTTGTCACTAATTTTTATCCGCCTACCAATATTTGGACTGGTTTAGACTTAAGGTTGTTTAAGTTATAAGTCATCTTTCTTAGATCCTGTATAGAGCAGGGAAGGCAGTATATGACACTCTTTTCCACACGCACATACCAATGTTCCGGGTATTGCGTGTTGAGTGGCAGAACTCAACGCCTTTCTTGTCTTGCAAACGGAGCGGTAAAAGGAAAAAAAATATTTCCCGAATGGGAATGGAACCCACAACCGTTGCCTTTATAGTCAGACGCTGTCACACTGTGCCACACCTCTGTTCATTTAAGTTAATTTCTTGTTATATAATGAGTATTCTTTTTTGTTTTTATAATACCTAATCGATATATAATCGTTCAGATTGTGATCCTAGGCCTAGAATAGGATCATCCTGGTACTGGTGGTGTCGTAAGAGGCGACTAAAGTACGTGTGCTAGAGTCACGTCGCCAGCAATGGCAACTCGCATGGGCAGACTCGACCGGATCATTACCACCCCCGGCATTAAAGTCTTTGTTGTTTAGTGCCTTTATGCCACTGCGTTTCGCATCAGGTAATGCCGGGCTCCGGCGCCCAACCCACCTTAGAGGTCGGCAACGCACCTGTAGCTCCTCTGGTGTTCCACGGGATCGTGAGCGGCGGTAATCACTTACCATTAGTTTTTCTTGTCTTTTTCATAAAAAAAAAAATCCATCCATCGTTTGCCTTGTCTTTTCCATAAAAAAACTAGGCATTCAACCTCTTTGCTCTGAATTATCAATTTAAATAAACATAAAATTCCTGCGTAATTCGTGATGTTTTAGTTTTAAGATATTATAAAAAAAAAAAATTAGCTAAACGAAACCATATCCAAACATTTATCAATTCTAAGTAAAAGACACAGTACCCTGCATATTAGAAATTTAACGTTATTTCAATAAAATCGAACTGCAAGCTACCTCCATTCATTACCAAGCCCCCTTTATAAGCGGACGCGAGGTAATAAAGTTCCGAATGTGCTTTGATGTCGCTCATCAGTAGCCTTTGCTATTTTGATTACATACTACATACAGGACTCTTCCATCGAGCCATGTATACGTTGTAGCGGAAATTCATTTCGGAAATTCACTTTTGTTAATTTTGTTACACCCTAGGAGGATAGTAGAGTGGGTACGGGTATTGTGAAGGTATTTGCAGGTTCATAGTTAAAAGGAAAAAAAATAGGTAAAATATGTACGTAATACCTATTGCTTTTTTACTATTAACTAGTCGATGTTTCTGTACTTTTTGTGCGTGGACTTCAAAACGGTAAAATCTACATGCCAATTTCTAAGTTTGAGACATTTCATTTCATTGATATTTTTTTATTTTATCAAAAATTAAATTTAAATTAGCTTCACGCTGTATCCCGCACACAGCAGGGTAGGCAGAGGGAACCTAGTGTTAAGACACTCCGTTCCCCACTTTCTGCCGAATTCTGGAGGCATTGCGTGTTAAGTGGCAGAACTCAACGCCGCGCTTAACCTCGACACCAGAGCGAAGAAATGGAAATATAAATTTAAGTAAATATTTCATCTCCTCGAGTGGGAATCGAACCCACAACCAGTCGATTTTGCAGTCACACCTCGTGCCGCTGCGCCACGACCGGCCTCAATTTTATTTTATCACATAATTTAAATGATGACATTCTTTTTCTTTATCAATTTTTTTCATAAAAGTGCGTTTATTTCTAATCGACTTTAAATAACGTGGAGGTTCTATGTTCGACGCCTATATTTTTAAATATTTTTTTTTGTAGGCACATATGTGTTAGCATAAGTTACTTATAATATAGTAATAGGTGTCACTGTAATGATGAGTACGTCATTTGATATTGTATCCATTATCGATTGTATTAAGTGGCGGTAGTGTGCTGCGTCTTTTCCGGTGGATTTCCAATATAAGCACAAACGACACGGCACTCGTGTTCATTACGTTCTAAGATATTGTCAAGACAACTTGTAATTCATATTTCAATATTGTGACTACGAGAGTATATGTGTATATAACAAGTGTAAATAAATTTATTGTAAAAGCTGGATTTTGAGTCTGATTTGTTGGTTCGCAGTAGTAGGGATTGGTGCGTTCTGGCTCATTAAATTGATCGCCTTATCAATCAAAATTTTCCGCGGATTTTCTCGCGGGTCGCGGTTTTGATGAATTAATTGACCGCGGATTAAGTTGATTACCCCAGATCCGCGGCTTTTTTCGCGGCTAGTACCCGCCATAGTTTCGTGTGTTTTCATAGAGTAGTAGGGATTGGTGCGTTCTGGCTCATTAAATTGATCGCCTTATCAATCAAAATTTTCCGCGGATTTTCTCGCGGGTCGCGGTTTTGATTAA
>JAATLQ010036340.1:0-37337 GCA_013421005.1 Heliconius erato x Heliconius himera | reverse complement strand
TCGAAACGTCTTGATTATATGACTGTTGATAAAAATATATATTTTTGAAGCACTATTATACAATATTTTATACAATAAAGTAAACAAGGCCAGTCGTGGCGCAGCGGCAAGAAGTGTGACTGTAAAACCAGCTGGTTGTGGGGTCGATCCCCACTCGAGGAGATGAAATATTAACTTAAATTTATATTTCCATTTCTTCGTTCTGGTGGCGAGGTTAAGCGCGGCGTTGAGTTCTGCCAGAAAGTGGGGAACGGAGTGTCTTAACACTAGGTTCCCTCTGCCTACCCTGCTGTGTGCGGGATACAACGTGAAGCTGATTTATTTATTTATTTTATTTTATTATAGTTGTCAATCAATTCTGCTTAAATCAATAATCATGTATTTTAAGCGGGCGAAGCCGTGGGCGGGCCGCTAGTTATTAAATAAAAATATTATTATTTTTAAAGTACATATCTATTAGATAATAATTGTTTCTTTATTATATCTTAATAATGTTTATACAAATATGTTTAAAAAATCCAATCGATAATCTTTGAACTAAGTATATTTATTTAATTTAAATATTTTAGCTTGAACTTTGATTAGATTATAAGTAGACGTTAAAAAAGTTGACGTCGTTGTGACGCAAATGGGACGTCCCAACCATGACTGTGGGTGAAATTAGAAGAATAAATTAGAATAGTTTTTTTACTTATATTTTTATTTTCTCTTTTTAATTTATAAATTAAAAAATAACATACTTTTGTAACATCGTTACATTGTATGTGAGCAAGTAAATTAGTATTCTCAATTTTTCGCGACGTCCCAATTTTTTTGCCAAAAATTAAATGTCCCGTGCGGGACAGGCATAGTCCCGTTTTTCAAGGATTGTTCCACGCAATGGGAGGAATATATATGTTTTTTTTTCATTAAAATTTTTAAAAAGTACTAACAATTTCATAAAAATATAAATAAATATATTCGTAAGTGAACTACTCCTACTCTGAAGACTACGTAGCTGATTTACATAATAATCTAAAACTTTTAAATGAAATAGTATTTTACTTTGATATCTATCTTCATTGGAAATTTTATTTAAAACTGACATAAATGAATAAAATACTCATTTTAATAATATTTTTTTTAAATTTTAATAAATTTTTAGTCGGAAGGAAGAATGCCTCTTTTTATACTTAAAAACTTTAAAAACTCTGTTTTAACCAAGATAAAATTTGCCAATACTGGTTTGATTCCCACTAGAAGAAACGAAATATATAATATTTTCATTTATTCATTCTGGTGTCGAGGCAAAGCACGACGTTGAGTTTCGCCACTCAACACACAATGCCTCCAGAATTCACAGGAAAGTGGGGAGCGGAATGTTTTAACGCTAGGCTCTCTCTGCCTAAGATGATACACACGGAATAAATACAAAGGAAAAAATTGAAGTCTGAAGTCAACGCAATCAAAATATGGAGCATTTATTCGTCGTTTTTGCTGCTTTTTGTACGAAATTCGCCGCGTAATCTAAAGCTATAGAGTACCTCCCGTAGACCTACAGTTATGACATTTGCCATGAAGTAAGAACTTACAAATAAAGGAAGAAAATCGGAGCAGTATAACTTTATACGTATTTCATAGATAAAAATCTTTACCAGCTTATATTTGTTGTTTACTTCATACAGTGCACATTCTCGCCAAATTAAGTTTCTTGACTTTGCTTTGATTCGCCGTGTAATCAAAACTTATAAAGGTTTTTTTGTAGACCTTCCCCTCCCATTTCATACAAAATGTAATATTATTAAAATGTAATATTATAATTATAAACATTTTAATTTGATATAAAAAACACAGCCGTATCACAATTTCTATATTATGTTTACGCAGATTTTGCAGTAGGGAAAATCAATGAATTTACTTTTTGTGCGTACGTGATTCCTACCTGAAGTTAGGTTATACCCACATCAAAGTAGGGTCAAGTCTGTATTTTTAAAATTATCACCTACTAATAACGTATAAATTTATTATAAAATTAAATTTCTATCTATCTAGGATAAATATTGTTATATAACAAATAAATCTCATTATGTAAGTACTTTTATAATTATTTAAAAATGTAATTTTGCTATCTAATTATACATATTCAAATTATATCTATATCTACATATTTATTTTAATTTACTTAAACAATTATCGCCGTCGTCACTATCATGATATCAAAATGAAGATACCTACCAATCGCAAAGTTTTTTCAGTTATAACTTAACACAAAAATAATACCTATCTTCTTTTACAGTATTATTATATTTTATTACATAACTTAAGGACATTACAGCATTACATAGAAAATACGAAAAATGCCGGGACGAAAAATGCACGCTCGTTTCTTATTTGATTTAAAACTTATCTAATCTATGAATGAAAAGTTAAAAATACCTACATTTAAATTAATAATTCGTATTTAAGATTTTTTTATTTTTATTTAGAAAATAACAGAAAGTTAAAACGATATATTTTTATTATAAGCAATAAAAAACTATTTGAAAACAATCAAATAATCAAAATATACTTACCAACATAAAAATAAAGTTTTCAATTACTTATAAAAATATAAATACACAGATAATTTAAATAAACACAAAAAAAATCACGTGTGACGTAAGTTTTTTTTTAAATTATATAACGCGTAGCGCACGGGACTGGACGCGGTCGGCGATCGCGCCGGATTTTGGAACACTGGCCAAACTATTTAGTTTGTATGTACACTATATTGTATAATGACCTGCATAGTGCACGTTGGACTTACGTTATTTAAATTTACCTCCAAGATTTGTCATATTTAATTAATAAGAATAGTCCTATTATATTTCTTTATATCATATTTTGTAAAAAAATATATTATATGTTGTATAACCAATTAAGACTAAGAAACTGGCTAAATATATGTACATACATGTATAAATAATGTCTTTAATATATTTTCCCTTTTCTTTTCATATATATTTTGGTTTTTGTGAGAATTAAAAATATCGATTGTTTTTTTTTCTTCCCATACATATTATTTACATAATACACTGAATGGATTATTGGCAAAAACACTTGTTATGCTGTAAGATATTTTAAATTTAGATTCGTGGACTTGACCGTGATTACACAACACTTAAAATTAAAGTTACAAGAGAAAAACACTACTATGTACAACGAAAATAAAAAATATATTAAATGTATATATCTATATAATATATTAAAAAAGACCACAATTTAATCTTCTACTAATTGGTGCCTACGACAGTATAAAAGTTAGATAACATTATAATTTATTTTTTAATAAATAAATTATAATCGTTTAGCCCTACTGTAAAAGCTTACCTAAACTGTAATACAGATTTGCGAAGTGTAATTAAGTCGCTACAACAGTCTAACGCTCCTACGATATGTGCAGTTGAACACTTTTTTTATTTTAAGTTCCATTTGCCTACTCTGCTATGCGGGGGATACAGCGTGAACTGCATCTCCTTTATCTATATTCTTTTCTGTGAATGCATCGTGAATTATATTCCTGTATATTTATAGGTTGGGCCACTTTAAATTACCAGAAAAATATACTATTTTGTTTATATATTACTGAATAAAAATATATTATAATTGAAATAATAGGGAAATGATCAATATAGGTGGCTAAGTTAAACAATAATCTATCCTACATTTTATTTTCAGATGGATATGTTTAAAAAAATTTAGGATTTATTGATGTAATAAATTGTATAATATACCGTGAAAAAGTTAGTCAATGTTAATGCTATCAAAAGTGTACTGATTTTATCATCAGCTGCGTATTAAAATATGCTGTTAGGTATACGAGATAACGAAAAAATCGATATTTTGATAAAGCGTCGCTTCTAAACTGTGAGGATTGACAATTATTGTAATAAAAAAAAGTATAAGTAAAAGTAAATTTTAAGTAAATAATGAGAAGGTATTGAAAAAAAGTATACGGAAAATTGTATAAATTATACAATTTTTATGTACTTACGAATCGTGAGTTTAAACCTACTACCTACTAAATAACTACTACCACTGGAACAATACTGAAAATGCGAAGATTGTATCGTACAATCCCATAATTAATTATATATAGAGCTTAGTTTAGTCTAGCTATGAAAATATGTTATTTCACAAATCCACAATGACTAGAATTCGGAAGAAAAGTGAAGAACAGAGTGTTTTGACATTAGGTTCTCTGTATCTTTCGATTATATGCGGGGAAAAGTACAACATTTAATTATGTATGATTCTTAAAGGTAATTAGGGAAATATTTTAAAGATAGAATGTAAAGAAACCATTATAAAACTTAAGAAAAAATTATCAAAATAGAAGTTAAGGTGCAACAACAACAAAAACAACAAATAAAAGTTTTTAGAAAAGAATTTAAAAATAACAGTAAATTTAGATCGTCGTAAGTATGAAGGTGTAAAAAACTGTATACATATTTAGATCTTCTCAATAATTCTGCTGACCTTATTGAACCTCTCGAGTTGATTGAATTACGGATCAATCGATACTTAGGTACTTCTTGTAATTAATATGATCTTCATTTGTAATTGCAGATAAAGGTATTAACGGCGGACTAAGTCACGAGAAAAACTAACTATATCAAGGACTTTTCCTTACATATTTAATTAACATGTTAATCATAAATTAACAAATCCAACACCAGTACGGTGCAGTTGATAAATATAAGAAATTACTTGGGATGGCAGTTTAAGGTAAACTATTTCAAATAAATATTTTCGTTTTGTCATTCAGGCCATCGTGGCGCAGAAGGACAGCGTCTGACTATAGTCAACGCGACATCTGTGGCTTCGATCCCGATTTAAATATGTGTGTTACAAGTAATCTATTTACATTTGCCCGTTGTGATAGACGAAGTATGGCGTTGAGTTTAACCATTCAAATACTACGCAAAGTCTCGAATACTCACTCGGCACTCTGTAATATTCTTTAAAATAATACTTACTAATCTGGTAGATAAAACTATTAATTTATACGAAATATATAAAAAAAATGCGGAAATGAACAGAAATTCTTTACTCTAGGTTCCCTCTCCCTTCTTTATCATCATTATTACAAATTAAAAATCAAATAAAATAATCCGTATAAGTAGTATTTTATACTTATTTTAAGATACAATTGACGCAATGTAAAGAATAGTATAGGTATAGATATATACAGACATATTTTTTTTATATTTTCAATTAATTTTAACAGTTCTGAAAAAAAACCATAAAAGTATGTAATTTATACTTTTTCAATAAAGTAAAATATTTAAAAATAAATATATTACTCCAAAATACATTTAATAATTAAGTATAAGATTGAGAAGCGCAGAAGGTAAATGACGTTTCAATATGAATCTAGGTCAAAGTACCCTCATAACAATAACAAATTAAAATGTATTAAGAAAGGTAACGTTAATAATAATTTCCTCATAGAATGGGTACCTATGCCGTCCCACAATATTTGTCAATTTAGCCATATAAGTTAATATATTAAATTTTTATAAGGCTCTCTTGGCGCAGCGACATAGTGTCTGACTGTAAGCGCGAGGATTGTGGGTGTATATTAATTCCGCCGAGCTCGAGTCGAGCTCGATCGATTTAATTTGCAAGTTAAAACGCGGCATTGAATACCGCCACACGCAATTCGAAAATTATATGGATAATGGGAAACTAAAAAAAATCAGTCTGCGTAAACCTAAAAAAATCAGTCAGTCTTATTAATATTTACATAATAATATTGCAGACCTAATTACATATGAAAAAGTATAAGTGACTTGGATCGCATTTTAATCGTTATAAGCGACATCGTATATGCCCATCGAAATACCCTTAGGATTTATTTACCATATTAAGAAACTAATTGTTTATAATCGCTTCGTGAATTATTAATAGCATTAATATATTATGACATAAGTATGTATAACGTATTCGCGCAATTGTTGCGAGCTTCACTATAAATGATGGTTGTGATTTCTAAAAATATGTAATAAAAAGAAATATTATCGAAAATGGAATATAAATGGTGTGTTTTATTTATTATAATACAATTCATAAAGAATAAAGTTCGTTATAAAAAAGTACTATGTGATCAAAAAATCTATACAGTTTTTCAAGCAATAAATAAAATTTTAAAATCTCTTCTAAACATTTGTATCTTTTTTTTTTCGATCTTGAAGTTATTGCTGTTAGCTCTATTGGCTTTTACAGCGACACCGGTGGGGAGGGACACTGTGGAGCCCACAGTGCTTGCTTTTCTTCTACTGTGGCTATCAAATAAACACATTTGTCAAAGTTACTTAACATAATCATTTCTTTCTATTCAGATAAAAAACAACAAGAATTGTTTGCGTATATAATAATGTATAATATATTTTTTTTACAGTGTGTAGTGTACACATATTACACATTATATTATACTACATAAATTAGCGCCTTATAAGATTTTCATACATTTTATTTTACTAAAATTTTGCCTTTAAATATATTATTTTTTGCCATTATCAGTTTTTTTTTATGTTTTCAGGAATGGAACTCACTGCTGCGCTTCTTATGGACATTTAAAAACTTTATTACGGTTTTTAGATGCATTTTAATATGTTTTAATACATAAAATATTACTATTCTTTATTATCTGTATATTGCTTAGATTTTATGTAATGTCAATGTCAGTTTGTATTTGTGATTGCGTGAAATTTGACAACTTCATTCGCACATGTGTTTAGTTTTCATTTATGTGTAAAAATTTTTTTTTACTAAATGAGAGTGTTTTTATAACAGTATGGATCCAAAAAAGATATTACAAAAGCCGTCTTTGGCTTACACCAGTAATCCTAATTATTCGAAACCTCCAAAGACACCTAACCCTGTAAGTGTTTACTGTGAAACTACATTACAATTATTTATTAAAATAAAACAAAACTGTTATTATGACCTATATTATTAAAACTATTCACATTTTAGTATTTACAATGTCTGGGAACACCGCATATAGACTCGTTCAATTACATGATCCAAGATGGGTTAAAAGCTGCCATAGCGGATCTAATACCTGCTGAATTTGAAATGCCTAGCGGTGAAAAGATTAAAATAACTATAGATGAAGCTGCTTTCGCTAAACCGAGTGTTCCAATGGAGGCAGTGGGTGTTAAAAATCAGAAAGTTAGTCCTACAGAATGTAGACAAAGAGCTGCCACTTATAAAGGAGATTTTAAAATTAGATTAAGTTTTAATATCGATGGGCAGATTACTACAATGGATAGATCACTTGGTGCATTACCTATTATGTTGAAGGTAAGAAGATAAAATATATTAAAAATCTAAAACCTAAAATCTAGTTTGAGCAAACATCTACAGCTGACTTAAGGGCTATGACTTGCTTTACTATATTTTTCTTCCTAATCCAAAATTATTTTAATATAAATATGTTATTCTCTTTTTTGATATTTTAAAATTGCTACACAACACACTTTTGATTAAATATCAATTTACAGCATTCTCTCTTGCTAAATCATAATTCTAAAGCAAAAAGAATGAGATGCTAACTACATAAATAAGTTGTAACATAGCTTGATGAGAACCATATGTTCTTAGGGGTCAGTTTGCTTGGATGGTCTCCACGAGGTGTGGATTCAAATCCCAATACTTTCTAATTTTTGTATGTTTTCTATTAAAGTATATTTTTATTCTCTTTAATTGAAATTTTCAGTCAAAAATATGTCATTTAGCTGACTTGTCACCAGAAGAACTTGTAAAACAAAATGAACATGCAGATGAATGGGGAGGCTATTTCATAATAAAGGTACATACTGTTATTGATTGTTATAAACATTTTTGACATTTTACAAATTCATTACATTATAATTTTAGTTATGTTTAACCATTTTTGTGGTACAGTTTGAAAACAATTTGATTTCCACTAATACTAATATTCTATAATAGATTATTTAATTTTAAAGTCAAAAAATTTATAAATCAACTCTTTAATCTATAGGGTCATGAGCGTTTAGCCCGTATGCTGTTAGTGACCAGACGTAACTATCCAGTTGCTATAAAAAGATCAGGATGGAAAATGAGAGGCAATCTATTCTCTGATTATGGTATTTTGGTGCGCTGTGTGAAATCTGATCAAACTAGTACTGTAAGTAAAGTTTCTTAAGTTTTTTAACTTTGATATTTAATTTCAAATATGTATATTCTACTAATTAATGTATTTAAATTGAGCTTGCATATCTATCCAGCTGTTATTTTATAGTTTAATAAAAAGCTTACAAGAAATAAGACTTTTATTAAACTACAGAATTCTTATATCCTAATATTAAACTTATATAGTTGTGGGTTTGATTCCTCGGAGGAGTTGTTTATTTTCATGCCAATCAACATGCAATGTCAAGCTGTTGAAATCACAGGAGGTGGCAAGTATTTTAATAAAATTAAAATATGTTTTTCTGTTTCTAGAACAATGTTCTCCATTTTCTTCAAAATGGCACCTGTAAACTTATGTTTTCTCATCGCAAAGTAATGTATTATGCTCCGTTGATTTTGATTATGAAGTGCCTAGTTGATTGTCCAGATCACTATATATATAGACTATTGCTGAATGGAAAGAAAAACGACTTGTATTATGTTAAGTAAGTATTGTGTTTTTTATTATTTTGTTTTCATTAATATATGATTGTGGAGCAATGCGGTGGCATATGATTGTTGCGATGGTTGTGGGTTTGACACAGTAAGGGGAATGGTGATGCGTAAATTATTTATATTTACGTTCATGTGGTAAGATGCAGATGCTTGAATTTGGAGAACAAAATGGCTTAACTTTAGGATATATGACTATAGATAGAGGCCAGTCGCGGCGCATAGGCATAAAGTGTTACTGTAAAATCAACTGATTGTGGGTTGATCCCCACTTGAAGAAATGAAATATTTATTTACATTTATATTTTGATTACTTCGCTCTGGTGTCGAGGCGAAGCGCGGCGTTGTATTCCGCCACTCAACACGCAATGCCTCTGGAGGCAGGCGTGTGTGAATGTTCTGGAACTAGACGGAAAGTGGGAAATGTAGTGTCTTAACGCCAGGTTCCCTCTGCCTACCCTGCTGGGATACAGTGTGAAGCTGATTTATTTTTGATAGAGGCATAGATTTATGAGTGCCGGAACTCATCCCCGCGCTTTGTTACTCGAGCGAGAAAATGAAAATATTAAATTCTTTTTCTCGAGTGGAAATCGGACCCACGAACTCTTGCGCTTACGGTCGCTTACTTGCGCCTTATACCTTTATATTACAGTTGTATACAAAACATGCTTCGAGAACTTCACGAGCAAGGCCTCCACACATCGTCTGAGTGCAAATCCTATCTCGGAAGAATGTTCAGGCCTCGTCTGTCAGAGCTGCCACCTTGGAAAACAGACGAAGATGCTGCGGATTTCCTTCTTAATAGATGTGTTTTGATACATTTGAATGGATACAGTGATAAATTTCACGCTTTAATATATATGGCGCAGAAATTGTTTGATTTGGTACAGAATAAATGTAAGGTAAATGTATTTTATTTTATATGTATGGGTATTTTTTTTTGGAGTTAAACTCTGTACCTAGTGGAATGGTCATAATTATGAAAGTATGCTTAAATATTTTGTGGCAAAATTATTTTTGTTCTGTTTGGTAGAGGTCCTCGTGGCGCAGTGGCGCATCGTATGACTGTAAGCGTGACGGTTGTGGCTTCGACCCGTCACATGGGGAATGACTTATTTTATTTTTTCGCACTGGTAGACAAATTTCGGCATTGAGCTTCGCCTCTAAACACGCGATGTCTCAAAAAGAGCTTGATGCCTAAGGATTATAATATCTCAGCAATGCCTATTGCTCCTTAGTAGTGACTTTATTAAAAAATTGAGAATTCGATTCGTCTAGTTAAATAAAGAATATTTTCATTTTGTTTTTTTTCACATCCTGAAATGAATAATATAGTTGTATATAATATAATTGTTTATTACTTTAAAAATATATTTTGGTTTTTTAGGTTGAAGGCGCTGACGCTGTAATGGTTCAAGAGTTGCAAGTGGGTGGACATTTATACCTACAGGTTCTAAAAGAACGTTTGCAAACATTGTTATACATTA
Organism: Heliconius erato x Heliconius himera; assembly: GCA_013421005.1. Classification (NCBI taxonomy): domain Eukaryota; kingdom Metazoa; phylum Arthropoda; class Insecta; order Lepidoptera; family Nymphalidae; genus Heliconius; species Heliconius erato x Heliconius himera. The sequence goes on along the minus strand of JAATLQ010036340.1, from coordinate 27,177 downwards.
CAAAGGCGAATATATTAAAAAAAGCAAAAACAGCTAAGAAATTTTCTTGGAATGCAGTAAGTATTTTATTTTAATTTTTTGTATGATTAATTTCTATTTTCAGCAGCTTCCAGCTTTATCCCGCAAAACTGGGTAGAAAGAAAAAAACTTAATGCTAAAAAAAATCGATGGTGAAGTTCTAAATTTTGAAATATAACATTTGAAAATATAATATATAAACATAATTTTGGAACTGCTGTTCTAATTCGATTGCTTGTAAGTGTAAAAATGTTAAACATATGACGTCGCACAAAAATATGAAGGGTCAAAAAAAATTTCATTTGTATGACGCAAATTATAGATGACCCTTAATATATATGTATATAAAAATTAATAAATAACATTCACTCTGTATCCCGCATATAACTGAGTAGGCAAAGGTACCTAGTGTTAAGACAAATCATTCCTCACTTTCCGCCGAATTTTTCAAAGCATTGCGTGTTGAATGGCGGAACTCAACGCTGGGATTTTACCTTGGTGCTAGAGCAAAGATATGAAAATATTAAAATAAAATAAATAAATCAGCTTCACGCTGTATCCCGCACACAGCAGGGTAGGCAGAGGGAACCCAGTATTAAGACACTCCGTTCCCCACTTTCTGCCGAATTCTGGAGGCATTGCGTGTTGAGTGGCAGAAGTTTTCCTCGACACCAGAGCGAAGAAATGAAAATATAAATTTAAGTAAATATTTCATCTCCATGAGTGGGGATCGAACCCACAACCAGTCAGTTTTACAGACAAACTTTGTGCCGCTGCGCCACGACTGGCCTCTAAAATATTAATAAATAATAATCCATTCTCCTGAGGATCGAACCCATAACCCTCGCGTTACAGTCACACTTGTGCCACAGCACAATCCCTTAATATAAATATTGAATATATAATTCCCCCTCTTAGAAAGAACTCCAAAACTTACTAAGAATGGCCGGTTCACTTGAACAAAGAATGGAGACGTTCCTAGCGACTGGCAACGCGCCGTCCAACAATGTGAACCTCGCTCAGTACAAAGGACTAACTATTGTAGCCGAGAATATTAATAGAATGAGATATATGTCGCATTTCAAGTAAGTTTTTAGGTTTTTCTTTTTGTTTTTAGTTTGTTGTTGTGAATTAAGTGATATGCTATGATAAAAATACTATAAATTTTTAATAAATAAATGTGTTGTTTTGACATTTGTATTGTTACATAGATTTTTTTATATTATCATTTATTTATTTACATCTTTACCTATTAATTTTTAGGGTTCCGTACTTTTTAAAGAAAAAAAGGCCTTATGAGATCACTTTGTTATCCAACTGTCTGTCTGTAAAGAGTCTTTATCCTAGGGACGCTTAGATATATTAAGATACAATTTAAATCATATACTCTACTATATAAATAAAATAAATAAATAAATATCAAACCTACGGTCCCATGACTTCCTGAAAAATTGAGTTTCTATATTTACTCTATTGTAGGATACATTGTAAAATAAGAATTATAAATCCTTTGTTCGTCTGTACCCAGGGCCATCCACCGAGGCTCGTTCTTCATGGAGATGCGCACGACGGAGGCCCGCCAGCTGCTGCCGGACGCGTGGGGCTTCGTGTGTCCGGTGCACACGCCGGACGGCGCGCCCTGCGGACTGCTCAACCACCTCACTGCCTCCGCTCAGGTGAACCCTCATTGTCAGTTGTACCCCAGGGACATCCACGAGGGCTCGTTCTTCATGGAGATGCACACAATTTTTTATCATTTCAACCCTTAGAGTATGAGTGCCAACTAGGCGATAGATAGATAGATAGAGAGATGTCAAGGGAGATCTAAAACGTTTGCAACCTTATAACTATGGACACTTAGTTTTTACACTTTTTGTTTTATTGTTTATTGTTATTGTTGTATAGATTAATCGTATATTTAGTTATTTTGCTATCACTACTTAAATTACGTTCAGAACTAAGACTATGATGCTTAGGTAGGTATGTCATACCCAGTCCAAGATATGTTGATTTTTTAGTAAAAAAAATTAAATTAGCTTCACGCTGTATCGCTCACACAGCAGGGTAAGCAGAGGAAACCGAGTGTTAACGTACTCATTTCCCCACTTTCCGCCGAATTCTGGAAGCATTGCGTGTTGAGTGGCGGAAATCAACTTCTTGTCCTCGAGTGGGGATCGAAGCCACAACTTGTCGCGTTTACAGTCACACTTTGTGACCCTGCCCCACGATTAGCCTCTAATAAGTATTTAATTTTTTTTAAAGTATTTATTATAATTGTCTGGAAAGATCACACATACGGCCACCCTTTAACCAATGCTTTTTACTTTTTTTCTTTGTGTTTAATCATGTAAACTAATAACTAATCGTGTAATAAAGTATTTAATAAAAAAACAGATAAATGTAACTAAGTGAGTGAGTAAGGCCATCGTGGTGCAATGGCACTGCGTGTTACTGTAGATGTGACGGCTACGGGTTCGGTTTCCACTCGGAGGAAAAAAAAAATTAATATTTTCTTTTTCTATGCCTACGCTGCTGTATATGGTATACAGCGTAGGCTAAAATAATAAAAAATATAATTAAATTGTCTTCTTCCTAGGTGACACAACCACCTGATCCCGACCAACTAGCTGCTTTGCCGTTCGTCCTGGAGAAATGTGGTAAGTGTTTTTTACTGTTCAAAAAAAATATACATCTTCATTTTCTAAGTAATTAAGTAAAGTATAAATATATATACATATATTATATACATTAACTTTCTATATTTTCTATTAAAAAAAATATAAAAGTATTTCCTCACATCCCAGCTAAACCAAACAATTAATTACCCATGAGCTTAACTCAATCACCATTGTCTCACAATATGCATTGTTTATATTATTGCAAATATTTAATGAAATAACTTTTTTTTTTATTAGCAACAAAAAAAATATATTTTCAAAATATAGATATATTTAATTTTTATAAGTGACAGTAGTATCAGTCCTTAATTATGTTTAAATTTAGTAATTTTGATCCATCTTCCGCATCATCAGAATAGGCAAAGAGAACTCAGTGTTGAGACATTACGCCCTCCACTTGAGTTTTATTTTAGACATTAATTTTAGACATTAGTATTGTGGGTTATGTTTTTAACGCCGTATGTTTTTATCAGATGGGGAGATGGGGGATAAAAGACACTCTTTTGCCCAAGCATCGCCCAGTTTTAGAGACCAATGTCTCGTATTGAGTGGCAACGTTTAACGCCACGATTTACTTATCAAACCGTTTTAAATTAAATCTTAATTCCTCCGAGTAGGAATTGCAACGTTAAACATTGCGTTTGCAATCAGACGTCGCAGATGAAATTGAATTTAATAATTTTCTTTTTTTCCACCTTAGGTATGGAACCAATAAGTTTCATAACCCAAACACCACCAGCCCACGATGTCTATAAATACCCAGTACTCATAGACGGTAGACTCGTCGGTTTCCTACCAGAGGACATAGCAAGTAAAGTTACTTCGTACGTAAGAACATTGAAAGTGAAAGGCGAAGTGCCCATCACTACTGAAATCGTTATGATACCAAAGAAACAGGTGAGTTATAAATAGTCTATTTGTTAATATGTATTTAGCACAAAAGAATTTAGCTTTTTGACAATCTTTATAAATAATATAATATATAAATGTTCAGATTACTTTTTATCACTAATATTTTTTAACTTAACTTCACGCTTTATCCCTAGCGGGATTGTCAGAGAGACCGCAGCGCCAAACGCTACGGTCTCTCATACCTGTTTCGCCTCGTCCACTGTCATCAACCTCTACATATTTCCTTCCCGGGGGAGAGGGGGGGTGGTGGTCCTCATTCTTTTTACGTGACCTTCCTCCAGTATCTTTGATACTGTGTTTTCAAAAATCAAGGACAAGGTCTCCCCCTATCTCTGTTACCAATTTTTTTAAATACACATTTTATAACCCAATACTTATTTATTGATTTATTTTGCATTATTTATATTTAAAATTATGCTTATTAGTAATTAGTAAATGAAACCATAACTCTGTCGCTCGGACGTACTAAAATCATAAAACACATACATACACTACCATATAAACACAAATTGCTCACACAATTATTTTTTATATCAAATATATTCATTTTATATATGTGTCCGTGTACATGTCATGTAAGAGATAAACACACATATACATAATATAAACATACACCATAACATTTCACTCTCAGTTTTCTCTTCTCTCCTTTTTTCTTGTTCCTCATCAGGTGTTTCTTTTTCTAGATCTGTGCTCAATACGCAGGCATATTCTTCTTTACGTCAGAAGCTCGTATGATGCGACCGGTGATCAATTTGACCACCGGCCAGTTAGAACTTATAGGGACTATGGAACAGCTGTACTTGGATGTGGCTGTTACCCAGAGCGAGATTATTAAAGGTAATAATTAATAAAAAAAATAGCTTATAATTTTTTTTTTATTTTATGTCACTTGTTTTTTTTCTACTTTTTAATTCTCCATCTCTTCTAGTCATTACAATTTGCACATTTTAGCGGCATTGGAAAAATAAACCCTGGAAAAATGTATTTCGGCGTTGAGTTCTGCCGCTCATTCGCAATGTCTAAAAAATGGGTTATGCGTGTGGTACAGAGTGTCTTAACACTAAATTTCCTCAACCTATCCGGATGTGAATATGTAGGATGATGATCCCTGCATACAGAAAAAATAAAAAAAAAATGTTTAATTTTTTCCTTTGCATCAGTTCTTTGACGATGCATTTTGTCTTTTTTCACTTTGTAGTTTATATATTTCAATAATTTTAAGTAAATCATATAAGTTATTGTTATTTTACTGATATTGTATTAATATATATTTAGGTAAAACAACACATTTGGAATTATCAAAGTCGGCGTTCATGAGCAATCTCGCACAGTTGGTGCCGATGCCGGATTGCAATCAGTCACCACGGTGTGTATACTCTAATTCAATTATTACTACAAAATATTTTTATTATTTTATTAAGAGTATTATTTTTTTTTTCTATTTGACAAAATGCTGCTTAAACTTATAATGTTAAAATGACTGACAATTTAAAATAGAATAAAAACGTGCATGACATAATGATATAATAATTAATAACTTTTTGTTAGCGCTTTCATATTCTCTTTACTTTGCGAAACTAAACCATAGACATCTTTATGATGATTTTTAACTATTAAGGCAATAATTAGTAAAGCAAAATGTTCTCTTCCCAGAAACATGTACCAATGTCAAATGGGTAAACAGACGATGGGTACGCCCATACATACGTGGCAAACTAACGCGGAAACGAAATTGTACCGTCTACAAAGTGGTGCTACACCACTGTTCCGACCGCTGCACTATGACAACCTAGGCTTAGATGACTATCCAGCTGGTACTAATGCCATATTGGCTGTTATATCTTATACGGTAAGCTTTTTTTTTAAATGTAATATAATGTATAATGTCTATTTCATTTATCGTTTGTTTATGTAATTGATAATTTTTAATTATTCGGGTCATTCAATATGATTGAATGAATAAGTCTGACAATTATTAGTTCATACAGTCATTCACTCACTCATTTACTTTATTTTTCGTGGTTTGATTTTTTATTTTTTTAGCTGGAACTAAAGCTATATTGACTGTTGTAACATAAACTGTGCATTTTTTTATATATTTTAATTATTAATTTGTAAAATCACTCATTAACTTTTTTATAAACTATTATTATGACACTCCGTTCCCCCGCACCTCCAAAATTTCAAATGAATCAAATTTCGATTTGTGAAGCTGAAAAAAATATTTGTAGATTCAGCCCATTCATTTATTGTACAGAATGTATTTTTAATATACCTAGTCCGATAAGTACTTAGCCTACAAAAGAAAAAAGAAAATTTTGGAAAAGTGGCGATTTATTTTCAACACAGTCTCCTTTTAGCTCGATACATTTGACCCAGCGACGCTCCAATTTCATTTAACCATTTGAAAAATACGTTTTCTGGAGGTCTGGTCACATGCCACGTTCTTGGTGGAAAGGCACTTTTTTCTTCGCCAAATGCGGCTGCAATTCGGCATTGAATTGGCCCAATAATTCGGCATAGTAAATCCCTGTGACCGTTTTGCCCTTCTCCAGATAGTTGATGTAGATCACACTGTGAATCCCAGATAACGCTGGCCATCACCTTTCCGGCCGATAGCAACAACAGCTTTCGCTTTCTTCGGAGCACGTTCCTTGGTCTCTAGTGTGTACCAGTAGATTTATGTTTCGTCGACGGTCACGAAACAACGCAGAAACTCCTATGGATTACGCTTAAACAGCGTCAAACACTGCTCTGAAGTGGCCTCACCCATCCTACCTACTAATGCCTACTACAGCTTTCTCATGCCCAATATTTTATGCAGGATATAACCCACGCGGTCTTTTGCGATACCTACTCTCAGCTATTACGCATACCTTTAATTAGCGATATGCCAATACATGATCGTGAATTTTTGTCACGTTATTTTCCGTGGTAGCCTTTTTACATCAAAAACCGACGTGAGAACACGTTGAAACTTTTTTGACGGTCCAATGTTGAAACAAATTTTTGACGGTCGCTATCGACGGAGAAGAGTCGCTTTATACAGGATCCATGCCCTTTTTTATTTCGCTGCACCATTTTCTTTCCAAAAACAAGAATCGAATCACCGACCGATATTGCTCTTTTCCCATTTTCTTAAAATCCACAGTAGCCATCTACAGCAATGTACTACACGATAATATTTTTTCTTGTGATAGTGGCGCTATAGAGCGGCAAGGCTAAGTACTTATCAAACCATCCTTGCACAAAGTATGTAATAAAATATTTTTATATTTGTAGTTCTAAATATATTCATAACATTGTTAAATTCCAAAACAGCAATCTATATTTTCAAATTCCATATCAAAAATTAATTACGGTCTTATCAAAATGCCTTACACATGCTTGTTCCAGGGCTACGACATGGAAGACGCAATGATAATAAACAAATCTTCATACGAGAGAGGCTTTGCGGCGGGCACCGTGTACAAGTCCAATTTTATAGAACTAAAACACAGTTCTTCATACTTCTGTAGGGATCCGTCCAAGCCTGAATTAGATCAGTATATAGATGAGGATGGTCTACCAGCTGTCGGTGCTAGAGTTCAGCCTGAGGATCCTTTTTATTGGTATTGTGTTTTAATTATGATATGTATAAATGAAGTTTAGGTTCAATTCCAATGTGGGGAAATGTTGTTGGGGTAGTGTGTGTAGTTCTTTCATTTCCTGTCTTGAAAATTAGACGAAAAATGTTAAGAATTGTGCACCTCCATTTTTTCTCCACGCCAACGTATAATAGACCCCCATCGAGTCTCCCGTGGACTCTGCTTGTACAACTTTTGGAACTTTTACGTTTAACGTTTAGATAAATTAAACTTTCTTTTTTCATTACAGCCATTATGACGGAGAAAAAAGTCAATTCGTAGTGTCCAAATATCACGGCAAAGAGGAAGTTTTTGTAGATAGTGTGAGATTATGCGGAGATTTTTCCCCCAGAGCGCTGAAAAAAGCTTGTGTCATGGTTAGGGTACAGGTACAATAGATTTTTTATATACACATATTTTTAATTTGCTCGAGAATTATACGTTAGAACATTAGTATAGATAGATATAGATAAATTTCTTTACCGTTTGACAGCGTAACCCAACAGTGGGTGACAAGTTCGCCTCCCGTGCGGGGCAAAAGGGAATCTGTTCACAAAAGTGGGCGGCCGAGGACCTCCCGTTCACAGAATCAGGTTTAATTCCTGACATTTTGTTCAATCCCCACGGATTTCCCTCGAGAATGACAATCGCCATGATGGTGGAGTGTATGGCGGGGAAAGCTGCGTGTTTGCATGGACATGTAAGTCTTATTTTTTTATTTAATTTTGTTAAAGAAATAAATGCAATTCATGTTAGTCATACTTTAGAGGCCGGTCGTGGCGCAGCGGCACGAGGTGTGACTGCAAAACCGACTGGTTGTGGGTTCGATCCCCACCCGAGAAGATGAAATATTTACTTAAATTTATATTTCCATTTCTTCGCTCTGGTGTCGAAGTTAAGCGCGGCGTTGAGTTCTGCCACTCAACACGCAATGCCTTCAGAATTCGGCAGAAAGTGGGGAACGGAGTGTCTTAACACTAGGTTCCCTCTGCCTACCCTGCTGTGTGCGGGATACAGCGTGAAGCTAATTTAATTTAATTCATATTAATCATGTAAAAATAATTTATGTTTTTTCATTTTTCAAGGTCCACGACGCGTCTCCATTCCGTTTTTCCGAACACGATACGGCGATCAACTACTTCGGTCGTGTCCTAGAAGCCGGTGGTTATAATTATTTCGGTACAGAGAGATTGTATAGCGGAGTGGACGGCAGAGAGCTATCTGCTGATATATTCTGCGGATTGGTACACTATCAGCGGTTGAGGCACATGGTGTCTGATAAATGGCAGGTTAGTGGAGATATCTGGTATATGATAAGTACATATATGTATGGTCGACGAGTCATTGCCGCCTTGAAGTAAGCCTCTATTGGCAGGAAAAAAAATTAAAAATAAATTCAAATCTGCTCAGCCATCCACAGCTAACTTTAGAGTGGCCAAGTCTTGTCGAATGTAAAGTGTGATCTATTGACTTAATACTAACTTCTCATGGCAATTGACGCTGACGCTTTTACTACCCTGCTATATGCGGGACACAGCGTGAAACTAAAAAATATATAATTTTTTATGATTGTTTCTATCTAGGTACGTACAACAGGCGCAGTGGACGCACTAACCCGCCAGCCGGTCAAAGGTAGAAGGCGCGGAGGTGGGGTTCGACTTGGTGAGATGGAACGTGACGCTCTAATATCACATGGAGCCGCTTTTCTGTTGCAGGATAGACTGTTTCATTGTTCTGATAAGAGCGAGGTTAGTAGTTTTGGTTTAGTTAAAAATAAAGGATTATTCTACATTATACACTTGGGAAACAGAAATACTTTTTTTTAGAAAGCCTATAAAAATGTTTTTGAATGTAGTGATTATTTTCTGTTATCTAAATTATTATCTATTCCTCTCCATTTTTATTAGTGTAGTAATTAGATAGTGATTTACGAATGCCAAACATGTAGAAAAGCATATTAGAATATAATAAAATGTATGTTTTTAAATCAATTTTTAAATGTATAAATTTATTTAAATTATAAAAATCTATTTTATATAACCTATTTAAATAAATTTATACATTTAATTTTTATTTAACAATGGTGCAAATAAGATTACTTATTTTTTTAAATAATTTTTAATCTTCATTCAAAAAATTTAAACGAAATAATTCAATAAAAAAATATCAATTAACCACTGTATTCTATTTTTGCAGGCAATACTTTGTTCTAAATGCGGAACGCTCCTCGGTCCTATAGCTGGCAACACTGACAACGACGGTCCAAAAGACACATGCAGATTATGCGGAGAAGGCAACCTACTATCTGTGTCTATTCCTTACATATTCAAGTTCTTTGTAACTCAATTGGCATCTGTTAATATTAATGTGAAAATTAATTGTAATAATAAAATGGCGATTGGGGCATGTTAGTTGAGGTCTTTGCGTACAAATCAGTTGTAAAAAATACATTTAATAAAATTGTAGTATGTGTTGTTTGGGTTTTTTTTTCATTGTGACCTTTGCTTAAAAATATTTAAAAAAATGAATTAATGTATCACATTAAGAAAATGAGGAGGGTCTTCGTGCGTTTTATGTGATTATTTTCCATGTCATTAATACCGTGTTTTTGATGGTCAATCTAGGTCGCTCCTTACCGTATCGCTTATTTTGTTATTCCTCGAAATATTATAAAATTAACTATAATTGAATTCAAATAATTAATAAATTTAAGGAATGATTTTAAAACAGTACAAATACTAAAAAAGAGGCTTTAATTAGACAATGTGTAATTGAACGTGTCTATCTATTTCTAAGTAGAAATCTTAATAAAATATTTATAGTATTTATTTGTTAAAAATTCTTCTTCTTACTTCTTAGAAAACACTCAGATTGTATCTGAATGAAATAAATGATAAAAAAAAAACTCGATATTAAATTTTATTATCTATATTTCTTACACATACTTCCTTTCGTTCTAATGTATAAAACGATGTGGTTTGTATTATAATTTATAGAAAAATAAACAAATTAAATGAGCACATTTTCTGCATGTCTTGAAAATATATTTATTACACTTTCTATGTAGGTATCGAAAATACATAATTTTGAAATCATTGCAGATATAGGGGTGCAGTGGGATGTCGCATTTTAAAAATATTATTAATATTATACTGGTTTTTAAATTGCTTTTTTACTTATTTTAAAAACACTACTCACAATGATGGCGAGATTTTTAAAGTCAAACTTAAATATTGAGTCAAATGAGTCACCTATATAGTATATATCTTAATCTTAATAAAAAATAAATCAGCTTCACGCTGTACCCCGCACACAGCAGGGTAGGCAGAGGGAACCTAGTGTTAAGTAAGACATTCTGTTCCCCAGTTAATCTTAATCATACTAAATATTACATATAAAAATTAATCAACCAAAAACGGTCAAAATGCTAAAACTAAGAAATAAAACATAATTTTAATTGAAACATAATTCATATTCAAATATTCAATCAAAGCCAGCAGCAAATTCCTTTCCTTATTGTTCTTTTTACTTCTGTTTAAAGCCGTTTTCATTTATAAATATGTAATTTACGTATAAACACGGCAATCTCAAGATCGATCTCAATCTACTTAATTTTTAAAAAAGTTAAACAATATATGAACAAAATACTAGTTTGTTTGTTTTAGATACACACAGTGTTGTGGTTTTCGTGACAAACCTAAGAAATATACTTATTTAGAAAACATATCAAAATAAAACGTATAATAGCGGGAGGCGCGGGTTTGAGTCTCGCTACGTTCAAATTTTGTGGGGAATAACACTTTCAAAAATTTAAAAAAAATATAAGAAATGACACACTACACAGAGATGTCAATTACTGTTTAACCGCCATTAAATCGTGTATTTAAAAAATCTAAATAAGAACATACTTAACTACAAATAATAAGACACCATTTGAATCCAAACATATAATTCATATTAAAACATTTAATCTAAGTCCATAGCGACTTCCTTATTCTTCTTCTTCTTTTTCTTACTACTGTTAGTAAGACTGACATCACTCGGCTTATCTTTTTCCATTTCTTCTATAGCTTGTTTCATTACATCAATGTTCTTCATAGGAATGTCACCCGTTTCATAGAATTTAAGCCTGTCCTCGACTTGCTGACGTAGTTTTTCACCAAATATTGAAGTTTGGACTTCTGTTTTTGAAATATTGAGCTTTTATTTTATAGTAAATATGTATGCTTTTTTGTGTAAATTCAACATATATTATATAAGGTTAATGAGGTCTAAACACTAATATATTATAAATAATATTAAATATAAATAATCCATTAAATTGGAAGTCATCATATCGATCCTTTTGGAATAAAATATTTTCATTTTCTTGCTCTGGTGATAAGACATTGTTCGGCGTTGAATTATGTCACTCCACATAAGATAATAAATCATAGAACAAAGTGTCTAAGCACTAGGTTTGCTGATTTCCCTGGTTTATTCAGAACTAGCGACCAAAACGCGGCTTCGCCCGCTTACACTTATTGTTATGTTATAGCCTAATTATACAAAGTATTTGCATAAATTTATGTTTAGTGTAATTCTGATATATAAGCTATATTACTGTACAGTTTATAAAATTATATTGTAAAAAAAATATAACAAAAACAAACCTGAGAAACAATCAATCCGGGACGCAATGGAGCATTTGTTTGCCAAATATCTACTGATTCTGCCTTTATTCTTGAGCCCAGCTCGCCCAATGAACGTTGAGTGGTATAGGAGACCATATTTGGGTGTCTTAGATCTAGTTTTTAGCGCTCTGAAAAGAGCTTTTTCGGCACCTGTGAAAAAATTAAATAAATGGTTTAGTTTTTTTTTGTCTTCACACTGTATATTGCATATAACAGAGTAGGTGAGTCGCGCGCTTGTGCTCCTGCGCCACAATGGACAAAAACATAGAAGTATGAAAACAAATCTCACCTAAAATCTGTAAAGTAGAAGCCGGATACTTAGCGAGGCTGGTCAACGACCCAGCCTTTGATATGAGACGAGCTCCGACCTGGTCACCAACTAGTGTGGTCAGATTTGGTGCTACGGAGGTCATTTTTGTATGGAGATATTCGGCTATTTGTTTTCTGTAAGAGAAATTTATATTTTTAGTATATGAAAGCAAAATTGTATCTAATATGTAATTATGAGGAAACATATTATCTAAATCAAAAATGTTTTAAATAAATATTTTAGTTTTTTTTTAGTATTAGTATCCCGCATATACAGAGTAGGCAGAGAGAACATAGTATAGTGTTTTCTATTTTCCACCCAATTTTTACTTTACCTTCCACCTAATTATATTGTGTTTGAACGGCGAAACAAAGGCAAGGGCAAGACAAAGGGCGGCATTGGGTCCCACCACTCAATTTTCATGATCTTCAATTAGGCAGTGCAACAGGGACAGAGTATCTTATTATCAATAATAAGGTTCCTTTGCCTACCCTGCCTATATGCGGGATGCAGCATCAAGCTTAAAAATTCCTAAAATAAATAACCTACATACCTATAATTACTCAAAGCCACCACACGCCCAGCAAACATTTGTATATTAATCAAGTCAACAGGTGAAATATCCATGCCCATGGACATTTTAGACGCATCTATTATTGCTTGAGCCTTCTCCGAGTCACCGAGTATCTCCGTCAAAGGTTCCACTGACTCCTCGGTAAGAGATTTCCTATCTTTTATGTATTCAGCGCATTTTGCATACAAGTTGTTGTCTGGCACAATGCTCACGAGCTCTGGGAAGTGGTAGGAATACCATTCTCTAAAAAGAAAAGAAAATTGAGGTTACAGTGTTTTTTTGTTCCAAATTTATATTATATTTTTTTTTACTTTTCTATTATGTGTTTTATTTATTTTTTTATTAAATCTCAAATAGGATAAAAGTTAATCCACATAATTGTAAACGGCGTGTATGAAAAACACAGAGAAAAAAAATAAACTAAATCACAACTTTAACAGATATAGGAATCTTCTTTTGTATCTCGTAATTATTAAAATAAAGTGTGAATAGAACAAATTTTTTGTAAATAAAATTAAATATTATGTATAAAGATGGACAAACAGCATTTTCAATATTTTTAAAGTGTTATTTCACACTAAGTGTAGGGAAACATTTTTAGACAATGTATAAAAACTTGAACAACAGCACTTGACCTAGTGCCTTTTGTTAACCATTTAAGTGCTCTAACCACTAAGCCATGCAATGTACAGCGAAATTTTTATATGAGCGTTTGCAATTGCCCTTTATGTATTTTTTAAAAATAATTCATACAACTTAAAATTACTTACCTAATCCTCATAGAAAATGTGTTAACATCTTTATCCAACTGATCCAACAGCGCTATTGACTGTATTATCATATTATCCACTCTGTGTACGTTGAACTTGACTCGAGCCCTCGAATATGAATGGCCGAGCCCAAGTTGAGCTACACTACACGCTTTGAGTGTAAGACCTTTGATGAGAGCATGGAAATGGTGTCTTATACCTGATGAGAGAAAGAAATAGGTTCAAATATAAAAAAAAAATGTTAAATAGATTATTTTCTTTATAAAAGAACATTTTCTTACATATGAAGTATATTTGGGCAGCTTTCAAATAAAACTTAGTGTTAAAACACTTTTTCTGTCCAAATTCATACTGCCAGTATTTAATACCACACTTTTTGTTTTAAGAAAACAGAAAAATGTAATTAAATCATTTGCCCAACTTGGAACTGAATCCACAACTGTTTAATAGAGGTGGACTTAGTATGTAGCAACAACTTTGTCCATGCCCATGATGTATCATAGGCTGGCATAACTTATAATTGCTATACTATGGCACAATTTTATTACCCCAAGCTATAGTAACTTGCAATAGATCAATTTGTGCATAAATGGGGAATACAATAAAAAAAAGTAAGTGACTAACTATACATAAAAATATTAAATTTATGTTAAACACAGGCAATGCAGAAAGACAAACAACAATGACACTTTTTATTTAATTTTTTTTCTCAAATGCTATTCAAACAATAACATATAGCAGGACTTAAACCTGTAACTCTTGAAAATTGTCCAATCATTTGACAATTTATAGCATTGCCAATTAGCCATTTGAGTGGGCAGAGGAGCCCAGACAAAGTAAGTGAGTGTTAATGGACATTTAAAATGGCCTCTTAATTCTACGCTGGGATTGCAAGTCCCAGGCATTGTTCAGAACTCTTCACTCAGCACCATAACTGGCCCAGCATGCACAAAGCGTTTTTTCTTTTTTGCATTTTTGGCATATATTTGATATTGGTGTGCTATTAAAGAATCAAGGGATCTTGGTTACTCCATCATCCACTTTCTGTTAAAAAGATGACTATAATGGAATTAACTTTAAGAATTTACCAAGCATATTATATATACAGTTTTATATGAAAATATGATTACAATAAGTAATTTATTGTATAATATTTTCTATTAGCTTTTTTATTTAATCAAAATAATTATAATAAATTATTATAACCATAAATAAGAAAGAATAAAACAAACCTCTGAGGACCTCCGGGACAGCTCCTGTATGAGAGCATGGTATCTCTAAAGCTTCGCTGATAGCGGCACCAAGTTTGGGATCAGACACTCCAAGGGTACATTTGCTGCGTTTCTTGCGCTTTGGCAATGCTCCTTCAAGGAATAGATTTAGATCTTCTGGTAGAATACCTATAAATAAATATTGATATAATGTACTAATACTGTAGTTATGTTTCATGACATTCTTCAGTAATGCTGACTGTAAATGTAATGTGGTAGTATTTTAAATAAAATATTAAATGTAAACATTACCACTTAGTGACATTTTTTTTTCTTTTAGTTTGCTATGAAAATGAAATGTTGACCAGCCAATATAATAATTTAGGTTTATAACTCTTTACTTAAGTATTTTTTAAATACTAGGCTCTCTTATCTTACTTTGTTAAGTTAAAAAGAAGTTGCTTGATATATATATTTTTTTTCAATAAAGACAACTCTGTAAACCTTTCCTTTATAAATAATTTTTGTAAGTCATTTAAAAAGTATAACCAAATTTAAAATTACCTTCAGATATAGCATTAATGTTCTCTAAAGCTAGTACGGCAGATTTGAAAGGCTGGAACGCAATAAGTGTGACCACTGAATTGAATCTTTGCAAGTCCGTTACTGATTCCTCCACTTGAGGTAGAAATGCTGCGAGCTCCTCAAACTCCGCCACGCGGAAAAGAGCGAAGCCCGCGCTGTGCTCGAAAAGCACGTATAGTTTACTCTAAAAACAATAATAATCATTTTCATTTTTAAGATATTTTTTGTTATAAATTGTTTTCCCTTCACTTCGTATTCAGTTTACATAATGGACGCTTAAGCAACATGGTTGTAAAATGTGTGTAGGTTTAAAATATTTTTAAGCATTTCATGTTACTTAAATATATTTTTAAATAATAATGTGTAATTTTATTCTATGAAACAAAAGATTAATATACACCTAAAGTTAAAATAAACTAAAATTATTGTTAAGACAGTGTAAAAATCATTTTTGAATCAGTCTATATTATATTTACATTAGATTATTGAATTTATTTTTATTACAGTATTTATTATAAGTTATAATATTAGATTTATAAAACTTACCATTATAAAAGCTGTTTATCTTAAACTAACATAATTATTTCGATAAACACGTGTGTTTTGATCACTACAGAAACACGCACACCAGCCGCGTTCCTTGTTTAGTTTTAGGTTATAATTTTTAACGTTCCATGTCATCCAGTTTAATTTGGAGTTGCTTAAATTTATTTTATACGTTACTAGAATTTGTAAATATTTTATTATCAATCTCATTATACTAAAACTATTTATTTAGTTAAGAACGCAATTAATGTTTATCTTTTTCTTAAATAAGATTATTCAAGAGGAATAAGAAATTATTTAATATGAATTACACGAAACCAGAAGATAGCTTTACTGAGATATCTGTTATTTAATAACCTTTTTTATACAATTATTTCGTTATGCATTAATTAGATAAAATTTATAATATACAAATTGGTCAAACATTTTGAATAATTGTTTATTTTTAAATCAATAGCACAAAACAGTTCTCATCCATATCTGTATTATCTATAATAAAAACGGTAAAATCTGTCAAATTTTGAATTCAATTGTGATTAATTAAAGGCTTAATGTCTGCGTTCGTATTGACTTCTAATCCTGGGCATATTTATTTTTAAGTGACTTTTCATTTAACTGAGAATATCGTTTAAACAAGTGTTAAAATAATCGAGTGCAAAGCTTTATTTGAGATGTATTAGTTTAATTATCACGATGGCAACGATAGTGCAGCAAAGAGATCTCATACTTACGTTGAAGAAGGAAACAATCCTGAATATTGGATTACTAAGCAAGCTTCACCCGTTATCTGCTGAATTATCACGTTTAATATTAAAGGAGAATGCCTTAGACAAACCTACGCAGAATTTATTTAATAATTTATCGTATTATTTAGTGTCTATAATAGATACACAAGTGCACTCAGCATTAACATGGCCTCTGTACGACACAGCGGCGGAAAGAACCTACAGAAACGAGCTGTATAATTTTATAAGTGAATATAGTGCCCTAGGGCACCTATCTCCTGTAATGTGTTCATATTTAGTAAACCCTGGCTGTTTTAAAGTGACTGTGTTGATATTTCAACTCTCACAATTGGCGGTAAATCGTTTACTCACATCATTAATGGTGAAAGACAGTAAAAAGACCTTATATAATACAATGACAGAAAGATACAAGTCACAGGACAAAGATGGATTTGTTGAATGCATTGAAAAGGAGACGGAGGTGATGCTTAGTAAATTTTCAAATTATTTACACAAAAGAAAAGTTATGGAAGATATTGCTATGTTATTTAGAAAGAAAATTATTGATATGGAAAAAGTATTATCTTCTACCAATGCACAAGGCTTTATAGATAAGTTGGTTGATAATTATATTAGAAAATATGAAGTTGAGGATAATTTTAAAAATGAGCTTCTTAAGATAAAAAATGTTAATGAACAACCACTTTTTTTTAACAATTGGTTACAAGAAACAGATAAAAAGTTAGATAATTTGGAAGACAATTGGAATACAAAAATTAACCTATTATTGGAAAAATCTACCAATATTTTAGGCTTAACAGAGACAATAGATAATCGAAATACAGGTCAGGTTGAAAAAAGTTCCTACACAGTCGAATATGACCCAAAATGTGATCAAATATGTACAACAGATTTACAAAATCAAGTAAACAGTGAACAAAAATATATTCTTTGCAATCTAGAAAAAGAGGGAAAACTTAATTTTCCTAATTTAATAAGGGCATTTGTTATATCTGTGTGTTATATTTTAAAAAACAATGAAATTAACAATGATATTTATAAGTTTAATGAATATTTGATTGTCTCTAAAAGAAATTATGCCGAAGCTGTTTCTGCCTTAAAAACATTATTAGAGAGGGTTTTCAATGCTGAATCTAAATTGCAGGTAATTATAGTATTTATATAGGAAAATTAAAAATAGATCCATATTTATAAACCACTCTGAAGTCTGAGATGTTGTTTTCATTCAAAAATATAATTTAGGAATGAAAAGGACATCTCAAGAAAATCTTAGACTTAGAATTTTTATTTCCTCTATTTGTTAAGATGAAATACAGTGTTCAATTCTCATGTCTTTGAAATTATATTTTTCTTGTTTCTTCTCTCTGTGTTTATTGCTATATTTAGGATATAGCATAAAGTTAAAAAGATTTATTTAACAAAATGTTATAATAAAAGCTTGGTTTTAATTTAGTTAAAATTTTTAATTCTCAATAACTAAAAAAATAAACCAACTTCACACTGTATCCGAGGTACAGAGAACCTAAAGTTGTTGGAACCTGTTAAGACACTCCATTCCCCATTATCCATCATGTTCTGGAGGCATTTCTTCACTCTGTTGTGTGCCTCCACAACAGAGTGAAGAAATGAAAATGTAAATTTTTAATTTATTTCCTTGAATGGGGATCCACTCCACAACCAGTTGTGTTTGCACTCATACACTTTGCCCCTGCGCTATAACAGGCGTCAATGATTATTAAATTAATTTAATTGATTAGCTTTAACATTGCAGTGTTAAGACAGTCTGATTATTGAGACATTATGTTTTAAGTGCACAATTCTGTGCTTTGTCTTGTTACCAGAGTGGGAAAATGAATATGACTCATTCCCACAAGTGTTAAGTAAATATTTTTAAATATACTCAGTAATTGCTATATATTTTATTTTCAGTCTGCACCAGTGATATACAACCAGTCCATATCATTCAAACATTTAATAGACCTTCCACCATTACCAGATTTATCAGAATTAAAGACAAATAAAGATCAGTACCAAGCACTTTATGATATATTTACACCTTTAAACTTAACAAGACATCAATTCAATCTACGAAGAAGGACCAGTGGTACATTTGTTAAGCCTCAACAAAAGTCCCTTATAACTTCAGTTCCTTTCAATCAAGCCCCTAAAGACGATTTCTTGAAAAGTCTAATATCTTGCAGAATAAGTGCTTATGACACTAATATGTCAAATAATAATAATAATATATCTGTTATATCTAATATTAAAAGTAATGAAACTATAGCTGAATGTTCTGGATTTACTAAACAACAAATAATTAGGTTATTATCAACCAAAAAAACAAGTAGTTCTAAAAAGTTTAAATATAAACAGGATCGGCCAGATATTAAAATTAAAAAGGGAGGTCTTTTTAATGAGTCAATAGCATCAAATGAAAGTAACGGATTGTTTCGTAGTTACTCATCGCCTAATTTATTTGAACATAAGGAGAAACGCTCACTTGGTAATATTAGAGGAAGGAAATTATCTATCATGAGAGAGGATAGCCCACAATTAGAAGTTTCTGGAATAGCATGCTTAGATTCTGATAGCAAATGTAATACACCTCATGGTCTAGGTAATGCAGAAAGTTCTAGAAACCTAGATACTTCTAATTTTCCTTTAACAGTAGATAATGCAGCTGTTAATAAAATCAATGAAGTTCTTGATGCAGTCAAAGTTGACTTCACCAATGAAATGGATATAGTATCACCGATACTAGAAGTTTCTGTAAAGAGTGCAGACTCACTGATACTAGAAGCTTCCAGAAAGAGCACAGAATGTTCTAGAACGGAAACTCCGAAAAATAACTCCACATTAATTAGAAAAACGAGTTCATTAGAGAAAATTATTAATCGTTTCAAGAAAGTCCGAGCTAGTGTTATGCCACAGAAAGATGATGAAATACAAACTATTTTAGAAGAAAAAGAGAACCATTTTGTTAATACAAACAGAATATTACTACCAGATCTTTTAAGTCCTAGTTGTTCCGCTATTAAAACTAATACTAATTTAAATTATTTGGATCAAATATGTTTAGATATGGATAAAGTGGAAAGGCGGCCGAGAGAAAGTCTTGGGGCCGCTTTGGGCGTAGATCAAACGTTTTTAGACCAATTTGATTTGATAGACTGAAATTTATGTATAGTTTTTTTTTATATTATGAAAAAATCTAAAAATAAAGATTAGTGTTAGCTAGCTTGAGTTGCAAGCTTTGAATCTTGTAGTAAGTAAATTAATACGAATAATTTGAAAAAGGCATATACACGAGATTACAATTATTAAAGCAATAAGTTGTTAAATACTTTAAAATAATCTGGACAAAAGAAAAATCTTTAATATTAAAATATTACTACTTAACTTTTGCTATAAATTTAATGATTTGGATAAATGCAAAAGTCTATATATTATATCACCTTAGCCTAGTGAGCTAGAGCACTTGGACCTATTTTTCAATAGGTGTGTGTGGGTTCAATCGAATTCTGTTACAATCATTATTTTATTAGGCATTGTAATACGACAAACATTTAGAATTATCGTCATAATCCTATTTATACTATTATTAAAATAAAAAAATAATAATTTTGTCAGTCACTTTGTATCTAAGTTAAAAAGGAAGTTCTTCATTCATATGTATATTTTCATTTCTTAGACATTTTCATTGAGATTTCTTAAATATCTTGTTTCATTTTTCTAATTAATTATTATATTCAACGAAAGCTTTAAATACAACAATAATGAAGGAAAGCGCTAGTTTTAAATCGATTTATGGTCGCAAATATATTTACGTGAGAGGCCTTGTGTAAATATTTACTTATGTCAATAAAGATAATATTTTACAATATGCTTTTTTTATTTCAATAAATCATTAATATTACAATAAAGTGATATAAAGTACAAAAAAAGAACAAATTAAACATAATAAATTAACAGTATAACAATAGTATCAATATTACAAAATTAAATTCTAGTGTCATTTTCCTCCAATTTGATCAACTTTTCGGATATTTCCCACAATTTCCTGGCTCTGCCCAAGTCGCTGGCTGAACTTGATAATGAGCTTTCCTGGCAATCCGAAAAGTATTTTCCGTTAACTTTAGATAAATTTTCGTCTACTGCCAACATGACGGATGTCTGGCAGCCCTGAACTGGGGTCTTGAAGAAGCAAGCGTTAATAAAGGCCAATCCCCAGCTTAAAGGTGCTGGAACATTCCTCCAGATCCCAGTATCAATTAGGCCTGGATGAAGGCAGTTAGCAGTCACACCAGTGCCTTCCAAACGCCTCGCTAATTCCTTAGTAAAAAGAATATTAGCTTCCTTTGAAACGTAGTACAAATATCCAGGCATTGTGTTAACTGGGTTGGGATTGTCCAAATTGACTGATCCCAAACGATACAATGAAGAGGCCACGATAACTATACGTGAAGGTGCACTTTTCTTAAGTAAATCTATCAAAAGATGGGTCAGAAGAAATGGGCCGTAATGATTTGTAGCCATAGTAAGTTCCAAGCCGTCTTCCGAAATGTTCTTTCTGAAGGTTTCAGCGTAACCAGCGTTGTGGATTAATACGTCAAGTTTCTTTTCAGTCTTTATTATGTCTTCGGCGAAGGTCCGGATTGACGAGAAGGAACTTAAGTCCAACTTCTTCACTAGTACGTTCTCGTTCTTTGTGGACTGCATAATTTCATCTGAAAAATATTTAAAAGAATAGTTAAAATAACAATTTACTCATATCTATTTTTTTTAGCAATTATTTTAAATTGTACAATAATAACGTCTATGATCAGAAATGAAATATTTAAAAAATGCAAAAATCAAAAAAAGTACTAAACAGCATTTGTTATTAAATTAAATTGACATAATATTTAAAATAAATGCAACCGTGTATTGAAACATATCGGGGAAAATATTTGTTAATCCAAAATTATTGTTACTAATCTAAATAGATTTAAACCATTCAACATTACAATCATATACATTCAATTAAATTTTTGTAAGACTCACGCTGTATCCCACATTTAGCAAAGGAAGCAAAGGAAACCTAATGTTAAGACACTCCTTTCACAGCTTTCCGTCATTTTTCTGACATTGCATATTAAGTGGGATAATTTAACGCTGCACATTCAAAATTATATGACATTTAAGCTAGATACCTTGCACTTTCTCAGCTTTCTCCATACTCCTACACGCCATGATAACCCTAGCGCCTCTCTTGGCCAGTTCCTTCGCCGTTTCCTTTCCGATTCCACTAGTACATCCAGTCACAATTACGGTCTTCCCATCCATCCTGGTCTTCTCTCTAAACCTGCCACACGTGAACTTGGCGTAGAAACGTACCACGAAGAAAAGACCGATCAGCCCCAAAACAGCGAGTAAACCGAGGGCGAAGACCGCTGGTAATATCCAGAAGAGATAGTTGGCTTTCCACGCCTCTGCGACTATCATGGCTGTAATAAAAAAATAAAGTTATTATCATTTTTTGATATTTATTATTTTATTTTATTTATTATTTAAATATACATATTAATATAAACAATCTTTTAGAAAACCTATAAAAATGTAAGCTAAGCCATACGTTCTATTTTTATAAGCTTTTTACAACTTATTCGTGTTGTTGATTTGCAGGAAGAATGCTACTTATTAATTGTTTGTGGCATATTGAAGTTCACACACAAAAAAACTTTTTTAAAAAAGGTATAATAATTTAAACAATAAAACACCGTATTTAGTGGTGAAACTTAACGCCGAACAATGAAAATAACTTATTCTCCGAGTAAGATTTGGGCCCATAACCGGGACGTTTATTGTCAGATAGATGGGCTAAAGGTAGAGATGGAGTATCATTTCCATTACGCAATAAGACAGCTTGCCAACTTAATTTGGATGAATCTATAAATAGAACTCCATTGATCTGGAAAATAGTCATAACCTAATTTATTCATAATCACCTTTACATCACAGCAATATGTTAGCCCACTTGCTTTAAAAAAAACCCTAAATATTCAGCGTCGTGATTTAGATACACTGAAAGTTTTGTACTAGGATACTAGGAGTAAATTCCACTGCTAAAGTCTGGAACCTATAAGTTCGGTTTGGGCTTTGGACAACTTTAGGTCCGTGACTAAATCATTTAATTAACCATTTTCAATAAGAAGATATCGATTCTAAGCTATTTACGTTGCAATTTATTTTTTCCTTAATTGGAGGTTGCGGTGGTGAACTGTGTTCAATATGAGGAAGCGGTTTACTCACCAACTCCACTTCAGGATATACAATTTTATTTCTTGTTTTATAAGAATATGCTTCCAGTTCCGTTAACAGAAATAACAGGCAGTCACATGATGTTTTTGTTCTCTCCAAATTTCAGGCTTAGAAAAAGGCATTGCTGGGTACATTAATAGCTAGGTGCCCAAAAATAATCTATAAAAGTCGTCACAATTTCCAATAACCCGTTTAAAAAGTACCTACTAGAAGTCGAACGTCGTCAACTGTTATAGTGGTATGTTGTAGTGAGCGACAGTAACAAAAATAAGTTATTAAAAATATGTACAGATACGAGGGTATATCGTGTTCTTAAAAATATCACGTCTTGCTTTTTTAGTATATTTTTTTGTAAATTTAATTTAAATTAAATTTTTTTGTAGATTGAGATTTATATACGACAGATGCCGAAAAAAACCCATTGAATTAACGACAAAAAATCATGTTGACCAGTGTAATTTACAGTTTTTGTTTAAGTTTTTGCATACAATTTTGAAGTCTGTTATAATTTTATTTGCAAATATTCAACATTTTAATAAATATTTATTAGACTGCTAGTAATTATTCTTTAAATGTACTTAGTTAAGAATTAAGTGAAGTTATCCATATAGCTTACAAAAAACTTGAACGCCAAATTGAATTTAGTATTTTTGAAGTATAACGTACCATATTTAAATAAGTAATTTAGCAAATAAAAATTGATTAAAGCAAATATTAATGCCTTATGATATTAGCCTAACTCATTATACCTACTTTTCTTAGCTTCTCGCTGTATCCTGTTCATAGCAAGGTAGGCAGAGGAAACCTGGAGGAGAACAGAGTGTCTTGGCAATAGGTTATACCTATTGCCAAGACACTCCGTTCTCATTAAGACACTTTCGTTCTCCGCCAAATTTTAAGGCATTACGTGTTGACTGGCGAAACTCAACGCCGCGCTTTACCTTGTTACCAGGACGAGAAAATGAAAATGTTAAATATGTCAATTGACCGAGTGGGAATGGAACCCGCAACCGTTGCGTTTACAGTACACCCCAGAGCCACCGGGCGGCGCAGATCTTATTATTCTCTATTTAATGTTAAATTTAACTGAAAAATATAATTTTAAGGCCGTTGTTGTACTGAGTCAGTGAAGGCGACGGTTGTGGGTTAGAATCCCACTCGGGGAAGTGAATTATGTACTTTTGTTTTCTCGTCCTGATACTTATACATGAACATGAATATAAGAATTCCTTAACAACTAGCTAAAAAAGTATATATTATTTTGACTTATAAAAAACAGAAGAAAACCCGCGTTCATCGGCCTACTATAACACCGATAATATGATCGACCTTTTAACACGGAGGTCTTTATAAAATTTCTGAAATTAGGTTAATAACCTAATTATTGTCTATTGTATCTATATAAAATAGTACAAAGAAAATTAGGTAACTTGTTCAACTTCATTGTTTATATTTAAAGTTTATATTTAAATTAGAAATATTTTATTAATATATCTTTGTTAACAAAAAAAGTTAAAAAAAATTTAATTTCCCCAAGAAGGGATCGAATCCAATCCATTACCAAGTACTTCTGAACTAACTTAAATATAACTTACAATATTTATTTACTTTTGTTATGTTGATATAATCAATTTACGAAACTCTCGTTCACTGCTTTAGACCACAAGTCGGAATGTGATTTGGATAAAACGCTTCGAAACCTAATTTGTATGCGTCATACATACATACACACTTCAAGACTTGTAGTGACTATAACTTATAAGTCAGGTAATGTAAATGAAAATTATTTATAAATAAATAAATCAGCTTCACGCTGTATCCCGCACACAGCAGGGTAGGCAGAGGGATCCTAGTGTTAAGACACTCCGTTCCCCACTTTCTGCCGGATTCCGGAGGCATTGCGTGTTGAGTGGCAGAACTCAACGCCGCGCTTTGCCTCAACACCAGAGCGAAGAAATGGAAATATAAATTGAAGTAAATATTTTATCCCCACGAGTGGGGATCGAACCCACAACCAGTCGGTTTTACAGTCACATCTCGTGAAGCTGCGCCACGACTGGCCTCACTAAATGAGTAAATGAGTACTAAATGTATAAAATTGATTTTAAAAGAAGTCACGAGTTTCTTGAATGCTTCTTCTCTTGTCTGAGGCATTCACTCCAGTAGACTGGTGGTAAATTATTTGACTCACAATGCCTCCAGAATTCTGCAGAAAGTGGGGAACGGAACTGTATGTAATGGAAACGTGTATTAACACTAGGTTCCAAGGTTCTCTTTGCCTACCCTGCTGAGTGCGGGAAACAGCGTAAAGCTAAAAATAGAGTAAAGTAACATATTTTTTATGTAACAACCAAATATGATTTAGAATTTTAATTGTACTTAACAACTGTAAATATAACTATATTACAAAAACAATCAAAGTAATATAGTTAATGTAATTAGTTAAATTAATTAATATAATATAATATTAAAAAACTAATTAAAGACACAATCTCTTTAATTATAATCAACATCTACCGACTTTCTATGAACATCTTGTTAATTTTGCTTCCATCACGCTCAGTAGTTCCAACTTCCACATTCACGTTGCCATACTAATAATTATATGAATTTACAACCGTTGATAATTACAAATTATATATTTTTTTTATGCATATTTCCATTTGGATGGCACTGATAAGGGCTTTCTTTGTAGGAGAAAGACGTTTTAGTGGTCGAAAGCGAACGAGCTCACTTGTGCTGGACTTTGAAATATTGCAGATTTTTCTCTATATTACCCATTATTTGAGTGTTAACCGATTTTAATATAACGAGGTTATTTATTAGTCTGACGTGCATGTAGGTGACGTTATTACATTTGGATGATATTTAGCTTTGTTATATGTTTGTCTACAATTATCTTGGAAACTAAAAGCCGAGATGATTCTTTTTGATTTAAATAAAGTAAAGGTATTTCAACTTATCACTTATACTTATTGATTTCCTTTGCGTTTATTTACTTTTTTGTTTATAATACGTTATTATCTTAAAAACTTCTCATAGACCATGTATTAAGTTCATGAGTTCTACGATTCAAATAGACGAACAGACAATATATTTGACGTGAACGGTTTTTATAATACGTTTCTATTGAATTTATTTATAATGTTGGTATGTAAGTGTATGCTCGTCACGTAGCTCTTTGCCCATTAGGTTTGGTTTTATGCCGTCGTTGCTAAGAACTGTTTCAGAGTTACGTACCTAGGTATAAATTTACCTTAATATTTTAATATTTATATATAGTTACTAGCGGACCCGGACGCGGCTTCGCCCGCTTAAACTTTACGAATGCTTATAGATATATTTAGGAAATTGTTTGTGTAACTAATTTAAATAAAAAAAATATAAGTAAGCGTAACCATAGTAAAATATTAATAAAAAAACTAAACAAAACCAGCTACATTATTAATAATTTTATCTCTTTCTGTCTTTCTATTTCCCCGAGCTAATATCCAGAATAACTGAACTACTTTTTATTGGACTTTCAGTGATCGATTTTACTGATTTACCCGGGAAAAATCTTTTTACTCGTTTTCCTTGTCCGCGTACATAGATACTATATGAAATAACTAAAGTCCTTTCTACATTAAATATTATAAGTTTTGCGAGCAATATCAAATAAAATCCCAGAAAACTAAAACCACAATTTATTAAGTGTATAACAACGGTATAGATAACCATCCAACCAAGATGAAATAACCAACAATTCTCTCCTTAATACTTAAATAATATTACACCGATGCCTCGCAGGGCCGCAACTTACACCACACCAAGTAATTTATGAAAATCTAACTAATCTGCTCCTCGAATAAGCGAAGAACTAAAGAAAAGTATAAATTAATTATAAACAGCAAATAATTACATAAAAATTAACAGTAGTTCGAAAATGTATGAAAACTTACAAAACCGTCAAAGTCATCTATCTGCCCGTTCGCGTCGGTCATACAATGCCGGTCGTATGCTAGGTTATTTCGAATCAGTGACATCTCCTTAATTATTTATTAGAATGTTATACAGTGAACTATAATTTCAATCTAGATGAAATGCTAAAAGTGACTATTATATTCATTTTCATAAGGATCAATATCAAATTATAGAAAATACATACAACAAAAACCCGATAAATATAAAGTAAATTCATTAAAATGGTTACTTGTTGTTACTGTGTTACTTTGCTCAAGCTTCA
>JAATLQ010036339.1:95135-132467 GCA_013421005.1 Heliconius erato x Heliconius himera | reverse complement strand
TCAGCGAAATGCACACATTTTACTGAATAATAACTAGAGGTTTTTCTTTTTTTTATTTTATTTTACTAAACTCACCTTTTTAACCGATTGTGGAATAAAAAGGTTTTGCGTTTAATGATCTTATATCATTAAATGAGTATGTATGTTCTCCATCCATAATATCTGCTATTTTGTGACAGGGCCCGTTCAAGTATTACGTAAGCACTGTAGGGGGGCGGGGGGGTCTTAGGTTTGCTTATTTTTGATGACATGGGGGTGGGGGGGTCTAGCTAGTAATTACGTAAGCAGAAAAATGTTTCTTTCTTTAGGGTTAAAATTTTTCAAATTCCCTTCTTAGTGGATTTCCAAATATAAATCTGTCCAAATTTCATGTTTCTACTATCAGCGGTTACGGCTGTGCGGGCGTCTTACCTCAGTGAATGGGAACATGTCCTTTTATATATGTAGATACAAATAAAATATCGATAAAAAATACCTAAAAAAAATGTATATGCCAATGTTTACGTAAGCATTGGGGGAGGGGGTAAGAGGATTGCTTATTTTTGATGACATAGGGGAGGAGGGGGTCAATAATTGCAAAAAAAACTGCTTACGTAATACTTGAACGGCCCCACAGTTGTATAATGAATCAAAAATATAAATAAGAAATGTGGATCAAGTTCTATATTCAATAATTCGCCGTTCTAGTTTTCACCGAAAAGAATAGAAGATGAGTAAAGTTCTTCTTGTTCTTCTTCATTCGGGACGTGTGTGGAATTTATCACCGACTACAGCAAACTTTTCGAAACGTTGGGTTTCCAAAAAATGTATATATGTATATAATAAAGTGTTTAATTTAAAACTAAAAAAAAAAAACAACAATTCTAATACATTACATAAAACAAAAAGTCACTAGAAACTCAACCAATAATTACATATAAATATATTCTAAAACTAAATAATATCAAAATGCTAGTTTCGGGGGACATGTTAATCTTCAACGCTAACAATTCTGCGGTATATTAACAAACATTGTTCAAATGGGGGCAAACGGTCTCAGACATGCTAAGCGGTTTCCTATCCTATATTGAAATCACTGCCAAATTTGCTCGCTTCGAATTGTAGTACTGTATTACATTTTGAAGATTTTGAATTGGATAAATTTTGATTTTGCTTTATGTGAAATGTAAGTAAATGAAAATAATTTATTGTGTGTTTCTAATTATTGGTTTTGTAGAAAACGTATAAAAATTTGAACGTAGCGGGACTCGAACCCGCGCCTCCTGGAAACGTATGGCTTAGTGGTCAGAGCGCCTGGTCGGTTTCCAGGAGGCGCGGGTTTGAGTTCCGCTACGTTCAAATTTTTATACGTTTTCTAAAAAGTATTTTTCTTTCCTAACTGTGGATTAACACTTTAAAAATGTTTAAAAATAATTATTGGTTTTTATTTTCTAAATGGATCTAAATTTCGATTTATTATTGATTATAAAAAAATATTGTTTTGTTAATTTGTCCAGTATATTGTATAATAATAGTTTATACAACTAACACATAGAGATTAAATTGTAAAATTTAATTCACACGTTATTATTATTATTAATAATAACAATAATACAGAAATTGTGAAGATATGGGTGAGTTTAAAATAGGTTGCGTTCTAAATTTCATACATAGCTTTAATGTTTTTAATCAGCTTTACCTATATCTATTTAAAGAAATCTTACAAAGTTAATAATTTAACCCACATAGCACAGACTGATTAACCTGAAAATTGGTAACCGATACAATACAATACAATATTGTCATTGTTATAGCCTGATGACCTTCAGTGGGACCAGGACATAGAAGAACTAATTTAAGGCGAGCTTCTTCTTTTTTTTTTAAATAATATTTTTGCACTCTGTCAAACTTAAAATTTTTAAGCGAAACTATGTTTTGATTAAAAAAAAAAATCAGCTTCACGCTGTATGTCACCCACAGCAGGGTAGGCAGAGGGAACCTAGTGTAGTGAACACTCCGTTCCCCACTTTCCGCCGAGTTTTGGAGGGAACTCAACGCCGCTCTTTGCACCAGAGCAAATAAATGAAAATATAAATGTAAATAAATATTTCATTTCTTCGAATGGGGATCGAATCAGCAACCAAGCGATTTTACTGTCACACTTTGTGCCCCAGCCTCAGTGAATGTATACCGCTTTATTCCTAGCGTGATAATAGTCAGAGAGAACGGAGCACCAAACGCTACGGTCAAATAAAATTTAAATAATACCAATAAATATTTTTACAAAATTAAAAGTTATTCATATACACATGTAACATTAAATTTACACGACATTATAAGATATTTTTAGGACATCGATTACTAAATAGCACTCATTAAATCACTCCACGCTTCAACTTTGTCAAACATTTTTTATACCTTATCCAATTTGTAAAATTGGTTTAATTTCCCAACAAAAGAATATCTTGTTTTCGTTTGTTTCTTGTTTCTTGTTTCTTAAAAATCGAGTACATTTCGAGCGAGATTTGCAAAACAAATTGAGATAAATATTTCTTTAGGCAAAATTTTGCGCTGATTTTATTAATGAGTTTCAAATAATACAGACTCTGCTTTATATTAAAATTAGACTCTTACTGTTTTAGATGCTTAAGTTTTATGCTTAATAGAGAATAATTATTAAAGTACAAGGTAATATGCCTTATTACTCGGGGCCGTATGACTGTAAACGCGACGGTTGTGGGTTCGGTTCTCACTCGTGGAATGAAACATTTTGATTTCCTCGTTCTGACAACAAAACACAGCGTTGAGTTCCACCACTCAGCATGTAATGTCTCGGAAATTGGACGGTGTATAAGAAACGGAGTGTCTTAACAGGTTTATCTGGCTACCTTGCTTTATCCGGAATTCAAGCCTTCTGATATCGAACTGGGGCACATGTAAAGGAGAATAAGTAAGAAAACTAGAAAACCACAGTTAACCATCAAAAATATGTTTGAAACTTCAATAAACTTTATAAGGTTATATAAAAACATTAGGATCTCTAAAGAGCATATATAAAGAGGATAAATATGAAATGGATGGCGCGAGAGAGGTATGCAAGGACTGCATGAAGCATTTTTGCTCCATTTTTCGGAGGCCTGTTCCGGCCATCTAAAATATGCCTTGCCGTAGTCTATAGCGTCACAAAGACATTAAAAAAAATGAAAAATCGAAATTTTTCGTTACTGCGTTACACGAGTACCTACCTACCTTTGTAATTTTCCAAGTGAAACGTACACAAAAAAGGAATAAAACCCAAAATGAACTCATACATTCTCGCCAATGTTTTTTTATAAAGGACGATTACATTAAATGCCCTACAAATTACACCAGTAAAATTGTGTGAATGTGAATAAAATTCGCCAACACAATATAACTGGAGATCATAATTTTTGCAAAAAAAAGTCTCTTCGGCGCCCGCTACGTGTCACGCGTGCGAATAGCCGTCTTAGCGCGTTACATCGATTGCCTCGCTCGATGCCAAATTCATTTTGTTCAAATATGTATAAAAGTTAATCATTTCCTTTCACGTGCACTTACCTACGTATTGAAGAAAATAATGTTTTATAGTCTTCAATAGTGTGTGAGGCCAGTCGTGGCGCAGCGGCACGAAGTGTCATTGTACAACTGACTGGTTGTGGGTTCGATGCCCACTCGAGGAGATGAAATATTTACTTAAATTTATATTTCCATTTCTTCGCTCTGAAGTCGAGGTTAAGCGCGGCGGTGAGTTCTGCCACTCAACACGCAATGACTCCAGATTTGTGTTTGTTAGCACTAGGTTGCCTACCCTACTCTATGCAGGATACAGCGTGAAGCTGATTAATTTTTATTAATTAATTTTTTGTTTTTTTTTTATGTTTAAAAGTTAATCACTTCCTTTCACGTGCATTTACCTACGTATTGAAGAATATAATGTTTTATAGTCTTCAATAGTATACATTGTAGTTATTATGGTTTTTACTATCACTACATTTCGTCTCATTTATCGATGAAAATATATATAATTTTACATTCCGTATTCTTTATTTTATAATACTTATCTTAACGAGCATCGTAGGATTTTAGCAGTGTCTGACTGTAAACAAGATGGTTGTGAGTTCGATTTCGATTCCTCAAACCAGAGAATAAATTATTTTCACTTGGCGCTCTGATGACGTTCTGGCATTCAACACCCAGTGCCCGAAATTCAAAAACGTGATAATAAGCACAATTCACACACAATTAATGAATCCAGTTTTAAATCTATCAAGTATATTAAATATAAAATATGTGTTATTTTATATTTATATAGGTTCACATAAAGCTGCACACTTCTACGTATTTATGTTAGACGAGAATTGCAAACCTAGTGGGCAGGAATGCCCGTATATAAACTGATTTACTATAGGTCCAATTCAGCCGGTTTTCTTGAAAACTGGCCAACAGCCGTTTTATTTGTGCTGTATTTGTTTTAAGCTTCAATTTCTGTAAAGGCATTTAATATACGTAATCAAAATTGTGTAAAGATATATAATCAAGATTAAAAGAAACATCAAAATGAACATTTTCAATATTATACTGAAAATAATCATATAATTTTTTTGTGAAGTTTTGAAGGTTGTGAAGAAGGTTGTGAAGATTAAATCACAAAAGCATAATTTAATTTTTTACAGTTTTACTTTAGTTGTATTCCACTTATAACACCATAGTTTGAGATATCCTAGTATCCAGATATTCACCTCTCCGCTTTCAGCAGGAATGCGATTGCCTGAAAGCATTTCGTGTTGACTGGCGGAACTCAACACTGCACTTTGTCTTAGGTAGGGGGAATGAAAATAAGTCATTTCCTCGAGTTGGGATCATTACCACAATCTTAGTGCTTGCACGCTCTACCACTGAGCCACAACGTCCTTTATTATTCATTTATTTTGCAAGATAAAAAACATCTAATAGAAACGAAATTAGTAACATAAATAATTCTCCACTTCGTTATTTCTATCAAACATATTTTTTTCACCAAGTATCTACTAAATAAAATTACAGCTTTCTAAATAAATTCAAATAATTATATTTAATATAAACTAGTCAGAGCATAGAAAACATTTATATAAAGGCAAAGGACCTACAAATAACTCAGCTTTGATGAACATGAAAGCGGCAACGTTTCAGGTAAGGTTAGTAATGAATTAAAAACATGAGATAGA
The DNA here is from genome assembly GCA_013421005.1 of Heliconius erato x Heliconius himera. Taxonomy (NCBI): domain Eukaryota; kingdom Metazoa; phylum Arthropoda; class Insecta; order Lepidoptera; family Nymphalidae; genus Heliconius; species Heliconius erato x Heliconius himera. The sequence goes on along the minus strand of JAATLQ010036339.1, from coordinate 127,263 downwards.
AATTCCATGAGCCATATTTGAAGAAGTTGTTAATTCATACACATGTGGCCAGGGTTTTTATAAATTTTCAAGCGAATCCGTCTAGGTATGAAATGAGATAAGATTGTATAATTAGATTTTTTTTATAAAAGTCCACCGTAATATTATATTAGTGAAATATTCTAAACAGGATGAGGATGATTATATTATTTTTTATGATTATCTTCTTCTACTTGATATTAGTCGTTGTTTTATTGCCAGAGCCTTCCAATTTAATTAACTTTACTTTGCAGTCTTCAAGATCATCACCTATACTTTTCCGACTTAACGACTGGTTCATGACCTATACAGAGGTAGTGCTTGAATTCCGACTCCCACAATCCATGTATTCGGTCTACGATACATTTAGTTAAATACCAACGTTCTCAAGTATAACCTTCCCCAAGTTCTCATAAACGCTTTGTCATTGGCATACATCGTCAACCATGGAGGCTGCTGATCTTGGATATGAGCCGAGATAGTATCCAGCACTACATTAAATAAAAACAGACTAATAGCTGAACTTTAATAAACTTTTGTTGTGATCTGAAAGAATTTCGTGACGCCGAGAGCCTACATTGAGTTAACAATCTTAATATAGGCTTTAGGGAGCTCACCACTTTGATCACATTGCCCACTACATACATAGAAGAAGGACATACTCAAAGACTACCTTAGATCTAAAAAGGCCACATATAGATCTCTTCTTTTTTTCCTGTGTGTCCCATTAAATAACTGAGGACAAAAATGGCGTCATCCAATATGAATGTCAAATATGTCCAACGAATTTCACACTTCGATTGGAATATCATCAATCACATTTATGCGTAGGAACAACTATTTTTCTAATTACAAAGTCTTTACTGTTTTTTGATTAACTCAATACAGGCTATCACAGTGTAGTGGTTAAGGATTTGATTACCATTGGGAAATATGAAAAATTTAACATTTTAATTTCCTCGCTTTGGTAACGAGGCAAAGAGCAGAATTAAGTTCCACCACAAGCAATGCCTCAAAATGGAATGGAAAGAAGGAGGTATCTTAATGTGAAAAGTATTTTAAGACTGTGTTCCCAGATTCCTTCTACCTGTGTGCAGGATACAGCGTGAAACTACAAAAAGAAATATAAGTTAATCGATATTATAAATTAATAATGAAATAATGACAAATATTAATAAATCTTGCGTACGGTCTTCAATAGTTTTTTTATCACTTCTACAAATTTTATCTTTTAATCTAAGATTACAAGTAATACAGCAACATATTTATATTATTTGATACAAATAATTTCCCGCATTTTGAAATGTCGATTCGACGGTTACGATGATATTTGCATTTCAAATAAACGAGAAATTTGCCTTTCCGATATTTTATAAGCTTGAGGTTTATTTATTATTATCTATATTTCTATATAACTTAATTTATAACTTAAAGTTTAAGCTAAAAGAAACATGACAGGTTTATTGAAGTAAAGTCCGATTCTGTAATAAAAAATATTCTTATTGTTCAATATTTTGTTTTTTTTAATAACATTTATGTCATTTTATGTTAATAGCGTTTGTTATTATAAGGCATAACTTCTATCACAATATTACTAAATAATATTGAAAATTATATGTAGTGCAATTGTGAAATAGGCTTTCGTATATTCTTCATATATAATGATACTGGTGATGTGATTTATTACTTAACTGGCACCCTCTAAGCACCATAATCAGAGACCTATACTGAATTGTAAATTACAAGGAAATTGACACTCAATACAAATAAATATTTAGATAAAAAAAAAACCAGCTTCACGCTGTGACCCGCACACAGCAAGGTACGCAGAGGGAACCTAGTGTTAAGACACTCCGCTCCCCACTTTCTGCCGGATTCTGAAGACATTGCGTGTTGAATGACAAAACTCAACGCCGCGCTTTGCCTCCACAGCAGAATGAAAAAATGAAAATATAAATTACAGTAAATATTTCATCTCCTCGAGTGGAAATCGAACCTACTATCAGTCAGTTTTACAGTCACACTTTGTGCCACTGCGCCACGACTGGCCCCAATATTTATATAAATGTCTAATTAATTTTTCAATTCACCAAAACGAGGGTCCCGTCAAAAGGCATCAGATAAACGCATTATCGTAAACCCATCACATTCAAACTTAATCGTTGTGCTTGTAAGTAAACGACCATCAATGGACACGATCAAAAGACGTTTCTAATAAATCGTCTCTAAATTTTAACTCAACAATTTATACAGTTGCGGAATCTTTTTGTATTCAAAGTAAAATATCTGTTTGTAATCTTGTCGGGTAATGTCAGATTAACAGGGCTGGTTGGTTCGTTCTTGGGCCAGATTTACTTTTGCTTTTCACGTTTTACGTTTCGATATAATAAATGATTATTTTATACTCATATTAAAGGCAATATGGTTTATCTTTGAAATTGGTCTCTTTTAAGTACCTTTGTAAATAAGCAGAAATGTGAAAAAAAATTCATAGAGATTGAATTAAATCAAATTAGCTTCATGCTGTATCCTGCACACAGCAGGGTAGGCAGAGGGAACCTAGTGTTAAAACACCCCGTTCCCCACTTTCTGCCAAATTCTGGAAGCATTGCGCGTTGAGTGGCAGAATTCAACGCCGCACTTTGCGTCGGCACCAGAGCGAAGAAATGGAAATATAAATTTAAGTAAATATTTCATCTCCTCGAGTGCTCCTCCTCCACAACTGGTCTCATAGAGATTGCTATTCAAATATTTCACGCAATGTAATTTAAAAATATATGGAATATATTATATTAACTTAATTCCTCCAGTAACAGTTATATATTAACAGATTGCTTTAGCTAGCATTTTAAAAGGGTTAAAATAAAATGTATTTAATGAAAGGGTAGAAAGTGTAAGACAAATAGTAGTTCTCATAATGTAAGCTCAAACATTAGGGACGTGACATTTTACAGCCGGTCCAAAGGCATATTTGAACTCCTCTCCGATATAACGACTGGACCTATTACTGACCAAATTGCATTGTTTTCAACTATTAGCATTTGGGAAGCTGTGACAATGGCTTCATTCTTTTGATATGAATTGTTTCTCTCGAACAAGTTTGAACTAGGTACCGATGTATGTTTTATAATACAAATATTGTACGTATATTATGTAGATACAAAAAAAAAATAAATTAAATTAGCTTCACGCTGTATCCCGCACACAGCAGGGTAGGCAGAGGGAACTTAGTGTTAAGACACTCCGTTCCCCACTTTCTGCCGAATTCAGGAGGCATTGCGTGTTGAGTGGCAGAACTCAACGTCGCGCTTAGCCTCGATACCAGAGCGAAGAAATGGAAATATAAATTTAAGTAAATATTTCATCTCCTCGAGTGGGGATCGAACCCACAACCAGTCGGTTTTGCAGTCACACGTGCCGCTGCGCCACGACCGGCCTCAATATATAGATACAAGAATGAATATAAATCAAAAGTTAAATTTTACTCTTATAATAACAACATAAGGTTTTATTTTTTATCATATGTGAAAGGAGTATCTTAAGGACGATACTCCTTGCGCTGCAGGCACATTTCATTTGCCATAATCAAATAGTTCCTATATTCAAAAATGTTGTGGAATACCACCTGGTCCTGGAGTCGTCTTTTTGGCCTTTAAAAATAATATAGATACTAAATTAACTTTCGTAATAAACTTATTTTAATTATAAGTGAAATTATTAGTAACTATAATTTGGTAGTTGTCATATTAAAAATAAATAATAATTAAGTAAAGTAATGTACAAAAAAATATGAGGCCCTCGTTCCGCAAAGTACAAGCATGTGTGCGTGATGGTTGTAAGTTTGATTCCCTGTCTGTGTGTAGCGCGTACAGTTAGACTTCGAGTTTTGTAGCTACTACTATTCTTTATTATTTAAAATATACAAATTAACCCCTATCTATGTAGGTTGAGGTCAGTCGCAGCACAGTGGCACAAAGTGTGACTACTAAATCGACTGGTTCGATCCCCCCCATGAAATATTTATTTAAATTTATATTTTCATTTCTTCGCTCTGGTGTCGAGGCAAAGCGCGGCATTAAGTTCCGCCACTCGACACGCAATTGCCTCCAGACGTCAATGGAAAGTGAGGAATGGAGTGTCTTAACACTAGATTCCGTCTGCCTACCCTGCTGTGTGCGGGATACAGCATGTAATTGATTTAAATTTTTAACCCCTATGTAACTTCCACACATAGCAAAACAGACCTAGGTTTAAGATATTTCGAAATAGGTAATTAATATACTCCATTTTTGACATTCCGCCCAATTACAATAAACATCAATGTTACCTTACTCTCAAAAAAAAATGGAAAAATGTACTAAAATCTTTAATGTAGAAATAAATAATTTCACCAATTACGTAAAAGGCGTAGTATGAAAGATTCTAGCCTAACAAATAGAGACCACGTCGTCAAGCCAGGAAATATGTCTTGGTCTGAATCATGTTCCTAAATCACTGGGTCAACGGCGCGTGACTTGGCGGACGACAGTTTTAAACTTTTAAGCTCGACTCTAAAAGTAGTAGAACTTGACAACTGTCAAGAGTGTTACGAAATGAATTTTTAAAATGAAAATTTAATAATAATATTTTTAAAATTAATGTTTTGGAGTAAATTAGAGTTGATTAACTAAATATGTAGGGTTTTTTATAGGTTGGCGTCTCATCCCGCAAATAGCAGTAAGCAAAGAGAACCTTAAGTCAAAACAAATCGATGTATAGAGTTTGAAATCATAGAATTTGAAACCATAACCATAGTTTTTACAATAATAATTACTAAATCGCATTGCAAGGTATTCAAATTCCACTTTAAAGAATTGTTTCAATTATGACGATAACTATATTTTCTCTTTAATGTATGTTTATTTAGCATTTGCAGTTGCAAGACTCTTCAGTACAGGTATATTATTTACTTCATTTAAACATTACCGATGTATTTCACTTTAAGGTGCCGTTCAAGTATTACGTAAGCAGTTTTTTTGCAAATATTGACCCCCCTCCCCCCTTAGTCATCAAAAATAAGCAATCGTCTTAAAAATATTTCATTGAACACGTCAAAAATAAGCAAACCCAAGACCCCCTCGCCCCCCTACAGTGCTTACGTAATACTTGAACGACCCCTTACCGATGATTTTGACCCCCACTTTCCTCCGAACTCTGAACGGTGGCGGAACTCAACACCGCTCTTTGCCTCGACACAAGAGCGAATAAACGAAAATATTAAATATTAAATTTTCGTGGGTGGGAATTAAGCTCACAACCTATTGTTCTACAGTTAACAACACATGATTTATTTTACACTAAAACTTTAATTTAAGAACGAAGAATTTAAGACTGTTCGTTCACTTAGTCAGTCTATATAAAACGAGTTTGACTGAAATTTTCCTCGAAATACAGACATTGTATTGTCCAATTAAAGTGTCTGTGACATGTTGCTTAATGATTAGTTTAACAGAGCTTGTCTTTAATTTTAAAGTTTCTAGCCCTAATTACTATTTAGTAAAAATATATTCTTCTTTTAGCTTAATTGTGTTAAATCTATTTTAATAGTTAGCGACCCGCCCGTGGCATCGCCTATTTGAATCACTATTATTTATTTACTAATCTGAGTTACTTTCGCGTTCTAATGTCTTGTTAGCAGAGCGAAACAGCGGATGACTGTAAACCGGACGGTTATGGGTTCGATTTCTACTCGGGGAAAATATTTACACAAACTTCCGAAAAATTGAAAGTAAAGTATGAAACGGAGTGTCTTAACACTAGATTCCCTATACTCCCGCTGTATGCGAGATACAGCGCGAAGCTAATTACTAACATACATACATATACTGACAGAAATATCTACGTACATACAGTATTAAATCTAAAACATAAAATATTTCCAAAAAACAGCATGCAATTACAAGTTAAAAACGTTCAAATGACACTCTAAACCTTAAAACAGCACATGTTCAGTAGCAATTCGTAGCGAACACAAAATGTGACACTTGTAGACCCGAGTCTAAATAAGAAGAGACTACGTGAAAGTAGCGAAATTCTTTTCCTTATATTCTATCATATTCGGAATGTACAACGTGTTGGTATTTTTCAGGCAGACTAGAATTTTTGTATAGTGCAGTAAAAAGACATTTTTTTTACTTGACTAATGTTTTTTTAGCCGAGGCCGTCGTGGCGCACAAAGGTGCGATTATAAGCGTAGCGGTTGCAGGTTCAACTTCAATTCTCACTCGGGGAATTAAATATTTAAGATTTTCTTTTAATTTGCATTCAAAGTAAAAAACAAAGCGCTGTGTTTAGTTACGCCAACTTAAAAAGCAATGCCTCAAGAAATCAGTAAAAAGTAGTAAACGGAAGTCTTGACATAAGTTTCCCTCTATCTACCCTGTTATATCACAATATCTTTTGTATTCAGCTACAATACAAGACAATATATGTGTAGAGGCGACACATATTATGGATAGAAGTGATCTTTGATCCATATTATAATATTGAATGTTGCTTGACGTCGCGAAGGCTGACGTGATGGGCTTATGCGAACTGTTATTGCGACATTAACTATGTCGTGGCTGATGCCGTCTCGCAGTACGCTCGCGATACGTAAGCTATGCTTGTATGGCGTTGGTCATTGATATATTGTATACCACTTCTACGACTTGGTATACGACTAGTAGGTGTGTGGTGCTATGTTATGTCCCAGCTCCGGTGTATGTAGGAGTGTCCGCCCACACTGGCCCATCCCACACGAGTGTGTTGTGCTATCGTATGTCCTAGAACTCTAGGGTCCTTATTTAAACGTAGTAAAAATAATAAGAAGGTAATGATCTCACCAATCAATCAACATCACACAGACGTCCCGGAGGGTTCGATAAAGACTGTTGCAGCCGCGACCTGGTAGCAATTCACACTGTGGGGGCATGGTGGTGTCCTTATGCTTTCTTCCTTTATTATATCTTCGAATTGTGACTTGGTAGTATTGTAGTAATAAAAGTAATTTAGTACAGTTATTTAAATAAACTTCTGATGACAAATATCTTAACACTGTTACCTTTGAATCATCAAAAGATTTTGGGTTACACATTTTTGATTTTGGGTCATGATCACAATGATGAAATGTTCTTATCGCTAGACACATCACAAGCCAAAGCATTATTAATTAAATAATATTTTTAAAAGTATTCGGGGAATAATCTGCAAATTGATTTTGAGTTATAGATTTTGAATTTATTTTAAATATTATATTGCAGAAAATCACGTAACGCATATTAATAGAATATATGTACAAGTAACTTTCCTTAGTTATGATAAATAACATATTTCAATAAATATCTTATCTTCTAAATAAATGACGTTATCAAATCTTACACCCTATTATTTAGTGCACCAGATATTCACACAGACTCATTGGTATTCCAAAACGTACTAACGAGGTATATTTGAACGACACATATTCTGAGTATACATTGTCGTCTCATATAAAAGCTTTGATTTTGAAAATCTTGCATTATTCAAGACCTGAAAAATAATGAGGCTGTGTTGGTGCAGTGGGTCATTATCTGACTATATATACGACGGTTGTAAGTTTAATCCTCATTTGCAGATACATATTGTTTTATTACCTTTACGCTGTAACCTGATCGTAGCAGGGTAGGTAGAGGGAGCCTGGGAACCTAGTGTTAAGAGACTTCATTTTTCTGAAGACATTTTCGTTCCCCACTTTCCGCTGAATTCTCGAAAGGAACTTTCATAATAATTAAATTATTTCCATTTTGAATTATTTTTGATATTGTAAATGAAATTGCACGGTTTGGTATCCCGCCGCCACAATGTTTCTTAAATAGGCGAATGTAGTAATATTGAGTTTTCAACAAATGTGCTAAAATAGCTTGAAAAATCACTTTTTTATCTTTACTTAAATTAGATTTAGTCTGGGGACTAATATTTTAGTTTATTTCATCCTAAAAAAATACAGCTTTAGCGATACTTAAAGAAGTAATAAAAGAAAAATGTTGCACTTCGGAATATATTTTTTTAAGGAAGTATGTCAAGACTATATCTCTAATATATCTTAAATGATATTTATGATATTTCTAATATATATATAGTCCTTAATATTCCAAAGAATTTTGCAATATTTGTTGTAAAAAAACCACCAAACTGATTTTAACATCTCTCAAAGCGCAATAAAAAGTAATCTAATAGTTTTTGAATAAATCGATCAATTAACCAGCTTCACGCTCTATTCCGAACGGAGCAGGTTCGGCAGAGGGAATTTAGTATTCTCCACTTTTCGCAGAATTTTTCGAGGCATTACGTGTTGAATGGCGGAACTCACTCGAACTGATGCCAGAGCGAAATGAAAATATTACTAAATAATAATTAATTTATTTTTTAAATAAATAAAAAATAATGAATAAAAATATAAAAACCACTCCTTACATTTCAAACCTATTATAAAATAAATAGCAAACATAATACTATTTGTGTATTCCCTACATTTTCCTACAATAAAAAATACTGTAGAAAGAGACTCGATGATAATATCCCCGAGGTGAAATATTCTCAATATCTTCAGACCGTACTTCTGATTGCATAATAACTGGTATAGATTAGTTTTTTCTCGTCGGACGTGAGGGGCATATCCGACTGGAATATTCGAGGCGAGGCAACTTAATAAAAAAACATTAAAAAGAAAATATTTCGCTATTGTTCTAGATACATTTGTAGTATTAGTTTTAGTGTGTCCCACTATGCCACGATAACATCACGTATCAATTGTAGCTAATTTATAAAGATTTTTTTGTGAAATTATATATTAAATTAATAAATTTAAATTAAATTTAGACACCTAGACCTAGTGTTAAGACACTCTGTTCCCAACTTTCTCCCGAATTGTGGAGGCATTGCGTATTGAGTGGCAGAACTCAACGCCGCGCTTTACCTCGACACCAGAGCGAAGAAATTTAAATATAAATTTAAGTATATATTTTATCTCCTCGAGTGGGGATCGAATCCACAACCAGTCGGTTTTACAGTCACACCTCATGCCGCTGCGCCACGTCTGGCCTCAATGAAATTCTATATTTTTTTCTTATATGTTTACAGAGTTTCAATCCTTTAACCCAATTTCGTGTTACAGCTTAAAATTATAGAAATATTACGGAGCTTCAATAATAACTGATATATTTTCCATATATATATAAAGCAAAAACTTTTATAAAAATTCTGTGAGTGCACAAACATTTTAGCTTAATCTTAATACGAATTGTTATATTTATGGATTAACTTTTTCCTTTTTGTATATTCTTTTTAAAACTTTAACAATTTTATAATTTTTATACATACAGTATGTATGTATCTTACCACAAAATAACGTGTACAAAATTATATATACAAAATTAAATAGCTAGCATTAGTTTTACTTTAACTAAAGCGTTCTCACTAAGTAACTAATACTTACTTATTTAGAAAACGTATAAAAATTTGAACATAGCGGGACTCGAATCCACGCCTCCAGGAAACCGACCAGGCGCTCTGACCACTAAGTTATCTCATCTCATCAAGCTACGTCGAAATTTTTATATGCTTGTTACAACTTATTTATGTTGTTAAAAATTTATGTTGTTTCCAGGAGGCGCGGGTTCGAATCCCGCTACGTTTAAATTTTTGTACGTTTTCTAAATAAGTATTTTTCTTTCCTAAGTGTGGAATAACACTTTAAAAATGTTAAAAATAACTGATATTTAATTATAACGTGTTTAATGTATAAAACAATAAAAAAATATACATATAAGTCTTATTTCTTTTTATATATGTTTAAACATGTAAAAATTATCTTTAAAATCCAACCGCTAACTAGGAACTTGTACACAACAAAGCACAAAGTTATTTATAATCGAGCAAAGCCGTGTCAAGTTGCTAGCTAGCCATACGTGACAAAAAGATACTGAGACCCCAACAGATGGGGACCGCCGAAAAACACGACTTACCTACTTTCCTTCGAATATCCGGGTCGGCCATTGTTTCTTTGTCACCGAACCGGACAACTCTCGGACAAACTTAGCTTTGCACTCAGCTAAACATAAATCCCACCGCCACTATACCTAAGATATGCCATTCCGACTGCAAAACACGTTTGCAGCTGAATACAAAAGATATCTGACGTCCGCCGTTGGCATTTTGCCTTGTTTTGTTTGACCATTGCCTCAGTGTTTTTAAGTAATTGTGTTAATGATTAAAAATTTTTAAAAACAATGTTCTGAAGTATTTGTTTTGTTTCTCTTTATTCAGATCCCTCTTGACGAATTCTTTTTGTTCTCAATTCTAATCTTTGCTCGAGAGGTGTTTCGTTAATATTGTTTTAGAATGAATAAATATTTTAAAAAGCAAATCTTTAGAATTACATTTCACAACAATGCTCCATCTATATATTTTATGTAAATTACTTAGTGTAGTCGAGGCGCAGAGGCACAAAGTGTGACTATTAACACGACTTGTTGTGGTTGTGGGTTCGATCCCCACTCGAGGAGATGAAATATTTACTTATAATTGTATTTCTATTTCTTCGCTCTGGTGTCGAGGACAAGCGCGGCGTTAAGTTCTGCCACTCAACACGCAATGCCTCCAATGACTTGACGATTCACACTTGAGGAAAGAATTTGTCGGAAAGTATGGAACGGACGTGTGGGATGGAAGTAAGGAACGAAGTGTCATAACACTTGACTTCCAAGTGGTCCCTCTGCCTACCCTACTGTATGCGGGATACAGCGTGAAGCTATAAAAATGCGTAAATAATGACTATTATTAGTACAGTCCACTGGTTTCTTTTCATTAAAAATCTTACTTACTTGGTGGCACGGGTATATAATAAAAGATAGAGATTGCTCACAAATTCCTCTTGACTGCATGTCCTATTACTTAAAACAATATACTTTGACACCTTAAGCCTGAGACTCTCATGGTGTAGTGGTACAACGTCTGGTCTGACTGCAAACGTTACAGTTGTAAGTTCGATCCCACTGTGGGCTTCGAATTAATTTAATTTCCTCGCTCTGCTAGCAAGACAAAGCGGGGAATGGACCTCCGCCACTCAACATGTAATATCTCCAAATTGTTCCAAAACTTGACAACGGAGTGTCATGATCAGGTTCCTTCTGTCGACCCTTCTATATGCGAGACGCTGTGCTATATTTCAACTATTCTAATAAGACTGTAATAGGGTCTTATGTAAGTATATAATAATACATAACTATAACACATAAAAATAAATAAATAAAATACAATTTTTCCAGCACACATAGCATTTAACGAAGACTGATAGCAGCATTACTTGGGATCCCATTTCGCGACGTTTAAATTGTGGTACACGTAAAGTGTTGCTATTTGTTCCTTTGTAAGTTTATTCTTTTTTTTCCATCCTGCTATGAGTGATGGTGGGACGAGGAGAGCGCGACGTGGACTAGGCCTTGTGAAATACGACCGCGATGCGACACCGCATCCCCTATTCTATATAATCCTATTGTGATTTCCATTGTTATATAGTTTTTGTAACTATTACTTACTATACGCACTTTGTTTGTTACTTTGTGGGAATATACTTATTTACTATATAGTTTATAAAGATAATGTTTTTCAACGTTTTTATTGGTATTCCACACTTAGGAAACACGTTACGTTTTCTTTAAGTAATGGACTCCTTCAGTCTGCACAAAACTTTTAAAGTGGGGTCTTCCAGCCTTCTGGCATTGATTTTTGCAATTGTATAGAGTTCTCAACTTTCAAGACTAACCTCATTTGTGTAAAGAAGTATATTAAATGAAAAATATTTGTAGAAACAAAAACCCCGACTGCATAAAACTAAAAAGAAAATAAACAAGCCCAATAGTTTATTAGGATTAACAGACGGGACCTCTATAATTATGCGAAGTTCCTGGTAAAGATTTTATTGATTGAAGAATTACTTATAGGCCCCGACTGTTAATCCTAATAAACTATTGGGCTTGTTTATTTTCTTTTTAGTTTTATGCAGTCAGGGTTTTTGTTTCTACAAATATTTTTTATTTTTTCACTTTTTTGTTAGAATTCATTATAGTAATGATAATCATGATATATCTTTTTGAAATGCTCGTACTAAGCTCTTGAATTTAATACCCATATTGTGGTATTCGAAACGAAAAATTATTTTTTACTAAGTCCAATGGCGTCCCACAACCGCCATGATTGTTTTCTTTTAACGTCACCTATCTAAGAACACTTGGGCTGCTAATACGAATTTAACGATACCTCAATCGTGTAAATCTGTTCAGCGGTTCTGAAGATACAAGGTAATAAAGAATATTACATACATACAAGATACGCGTGAAAAACATAACCCTTCCTTAGCAGTCGGGAAAAAAAGATCATATAGTAAAATAAAATAAAATAAAAAAATATTTGTAAAAACAAAAACCCCGACTGCATCAAACTAAAAAGAAAATAAACAAGTCCAATAGTTTATTAGGATTAAAAGTCGGGACCTCTTTAAATTTTGCGGGGTCCCTGGTAAAGATTTTATTGATTGAAGAATTACTTATAGGTCCCGACTGTTAATCCTAATAAACTATTGGACTTGTTTATTTTCTTTTTAGTTTGATGCAGTCGGGGTTTTTGTTTTTACAAATATTTTTTTATTTTTAATTTTTTTGTTAGAATTTATTACGATAATGATAATCATGATATACCTTTTTGAAATCCTGAAATTGAGCTCTTGAATTTGATACCCATATTGTGGTATTCAAAACGAAATTTTTTTTTTCACTAAGTCCAATGGCGTACCACAGCCGCCATGATTATTTTTTATTAACGTCACCTATTTAAGAACACTTGGGCTGCTTATACGAATCTAACGATACCTCAAATATGTAAATCCGTTCAGCGGTTCTGAAGATACGAGGTAATAAAGAATATTACATACATACAAGATACGCGCGAAAAACATAACCCTTCCTTAGCAGTCGGGAAAAAGTAAAAATTAAGAAAAAACAAAAGTAAAAATAGCCAAAAAGAGCATGGACGACCAATGTCCATGGTGTGATTTATTTAATAAGAAAAATAAATGTTTTTCTATATATTTATCTTCACAGTGCAGTCCTAACAAATAATAAAAAGACAAAACTTATAACAGATTTTTTCTGAGAAAGAAGAAAGCCAGCACATATTTATTTTATAAGAAAATGAAGAACAATCATTTGAGATTTCATATTAAGCTCTAATACACTGTACTGTTAGGGGACCAAAATCCTTCAATTCCTTCACTAAACTAAATATAGAAAAGCAAGATAAAAGAAAAATCCGAATAGGCTTACGTAAAATGGGGGAATACGTAACAATTTAACATCTCATCGTTCAGATTGGAGCAGCCAATACCAAAATGATATGTAACAAAGCTCGAAATATAAAAGATTGGATAATTGAATTCGCTACAATGGCAAGGAAAAATGTATGTAGATTACAGTACTTGGAAGAGATAACTGGGAGTAGTGTACTAAGATTTTACACTTCGTCGATGGTTGCCAATCCCTCTAATATTATTATGGTAATGCGGCCAATTTCAATAAAAGCGTTCGCCTCCAAAGACATTTCCTTTTACGTATAAATCTGGTAGACATGTGACGGTTAAGAAGACACGGGTCTAAATTTGTAGCTCATATCTTTTCACGGGTTTTCTTCATTTCGAATTTGGAGGCGAATCGAAAACCGATGCGGGATAAATTTATTATCGGTTCAAACTCGTACTCTTCTCGCTTTGTATGTATAGGACTGGGTACGACTAAACCATAGCAAACAGACGCCGAACATGCGGAGAACATTGTTTTGAAACATAAGGGTAGTCTATCTATTGATAAAGAGATGGGTCGTATTGTTTTTCTTAGGATATTTCAAATATCACAATCATATCAGTGTCATATATAAAATTAGGAACTCTATTTGTAATTTCTAATCCAAATCCAAGTTAATATTTTTCGTTTTTTTTTCTAATAATAATACTTACACTTTAATTAAATAATACATACTTAATACTTCGTTCATTGTTTAAAATTTTTTTGAAAATCTCAAAAAAAACACGTTAAAATTAATTTAATTTTTTTTGAATTACGTCCCAATTGAAAATAAAATTTTACACTTCTGTCTCAAATGGATATAATATTTTATGATATTTCTACACATTATTCAATATTGCGCTTGGCTCTCACTTCACATATACATTTTTGTTTTTTTTTTTATGGAAAAGACAAGGCAAATGAGCGTTTGGGTCCCCTAATGGTAAGTGATTACCGCCGCCCACGACCCCGTGCAACACCAGGGGAGCTACAGGTGCGTTGCCGGCCTTTAAGGTGGGTTGGGCCCCGGAGCCCGGCAATACCTGATGCGAAGCGCAGTGACACAAAGCCACTACTTAACGTAGGTTTTAAATGCCGGGGGTGGTAATGATCCGGTCGAGTCTGCCCATGCGTGTTGCCATTGCTGGCGATGTGACTCTATCATACGTACTTTAGTCGCCTCTTACGACACCACCAGTACTAGGATGATCCTATTCTAGGCCGCGGTACTTAATATCTTACCATGATCTATAAATAACAATTCAATAATAAAATCTCAAGATGAATCTGTGATATTTTAAGATATCAAAATATAAATCACACCTGTACTATTGGATCTCTGTGCCGGTAAATCTGTGAAACCGTCAGACTTGACTAATGGAAGCACTCAACTCTCGCAGCTTATCTGTTGCTCTACCACGCTCTTATTGTACTATCGCGAAAAATGTATAACATATTTCATAATACAATATAAAGATTATATACATTTTAACAATCATATATATTTAACAGTTATATATAGTGGGTAGTGAGGTACTAGTAGCTTCACTCCCTTGAAGTAATACTATTATAATGTTTCGTTATTTTCCATTTTTAATATAAGCTCACAAAAATATGTTTTTTTTTACGTTTTATGAATACGTATTTTATATATTATAGAATTAATTGTTCAAGAACTCTATATTTTACTGGAAATCACAGAAAAATCTCTTGAAAGTTGTGTGTTTCATATGCTTTCATGTTCATAGCACTACTGAAGACATTTTTGAGTGTCAATAGAATATAAAAATAACTTTAAATATTAGATTCTTATTTTCATTTGACTTTGATACACAACGAACACCTCTGTCTTATACCACTTTTCTATATTTTAAATTTAAAGAATACTTCTTCTCATTCTTTCCCCATATCTTTGAAACTAGTGAACCGATTTTAAAGAAACTATTATACTGTTATTATACTGTTCCCTAACTCATAAAGCTAACTACTTAAATTAAAAAGAATCATCTCGACATGACTTTCAGTTTTAGAGAATTTCGTGGTGGTTTGTCCACTTGGAAGTTTAAATGGATTATTATGCTCAAAAATGTGCACAAAGTGTGACTGTTAAACCGACTAGTTGTGGGTTCGATCCCCACTCAAGGAGATGAAATATTTAATATTTTTTTTATTTATATTTCCATCTTTTCGCTCAGGTGTCGAGGCAAAGCGCGGCGTAGAGTTCTGCCACTCAACACGTAAGTAATGCCTCCAAAATTCAGCAGAAAGTGAGGAACGAAGTGTCTTAATGCTAGGTTCCCTCTGCTGTGCGCGGGATACAGCATGAAGCTGATTTTTTTTTTAATGATTAATTAATCTAGTTACATTCACAATAAAATCCAGACATAGATATTTAAATAAGACATTAATCGATTAATATAAAACTATTTATATAACAAACCAAAGAGATAGTAAATAATAGGATGCGTAAGCCAACGCGTGCTCAAAATGATTGACAACTGCATTGCAGTGTGATTGAACGTTTCCATAGTGGAGTGGAGTGCTTCACTTGTGTTTACAGTATGGAGGCTAATCCTGATTGCTTAATAACATTACTATATATATTATCTGAGCCAAATAGTACTTAGTTATCTGCTGGAGAATAAATATGTATGAAACATTTAAAAAATATATTTTGTAGTAACAAAAAATAAATATCATAATCATAATTATTTAAGGTACCTATCTAAAAAAAATCTAAATCAGCTTCACGCTGTATCCCGCAGGCAGAACAGGGTAGGCAGGGTAACCTGGGAACTTAGTATTAAAACACTCCATTCTCATTAAGACACTTCCGTTTCCCACTTCGCGTTGAGTGACGGAAGCCTCCTTCCAGTCTCGTACCGATCTTGTTACCAAAAGCAAGAAAGTAAAAATAGTTAATTTCTCCGAGTGCTTCTAAGCGAATCAGTCCCAATCTCTTAATACAATCTTTATATAGATATTCTTCAATAAAAAATAAAAAATCGGATATTTCAACAAAATCTGTAATAAACGACGTCGCTGGAAGCAAAACCTAGTTGTGATAAAAGATAAAAATATCCTAGATCTATCTTAGTCCCGGCGTCGTGCGTCCGCATTATAAAAATGAATGTTAAACAAGGGAATGAATAGTAGGTGTTTGAGGCGTGCCGCTGCATAAAAACCTTTTACTGCACCATTCTCAATATTTGCATTGCATTCTGGTTACAATTTCAGGCAAGGCAATTCTTGCCAACTTATTTCTAGGTCCGCGATACATACTTGTCTCGCGTAAAAAGAAACAAAGCTAACGTTCAATTGTTAAAATTTACAATTTTCTTTACTTTTTTCATTTTATAATTGAAATCTAACGTTTTAATGGCCTAAAACGTAGCTCATCTCAGTCAGCATTTATATAACCAGATGAAAGAAAGATATATTTCAAACTACCAACCCGCTCATAGTTTCGCCCTCATGTACAACAAAATTACTTATTTTCTCATCACATCTCATCTCATCTGATTTACTTTTGTATGTAGAGAATCCATATATAGATAGCTAAAGTTTAAGCCAATTGAATAAAACTATATTTATGAACTGATATAAACATTTCCCTAATCAGGATTTGAAGCCACAACCATCGCTAAAGAAAATATTATAATAAGCTACTGCTGTGTGTCCACAGCCTTAAAGTCGTTTGTATTTGTTACATATGAATACGTGACACATGTTGTATCATACGTGAAATTTTGTTTCATATAATTTTTAAATTTATTCAATTTCAACTTCGCTTCTGTTGAAGTATATTTTTATGAAAAATAGTTTTAAAACATATTTTTCATAAATAAAAATGTAAATTAAACGAAATTCACCAGTATTTTGACCAATTCACTTTCAAGAGGAATATGTCGCGCTCTGTGTTTGGAGAATAAATCTCATACAAAAATCTATTTAAGTTATTTTTGTATTATTTATATTACCTAAGCTTGTACTTAAATATATAGCAAGAAATGCAATTTGTTTCTTTCTTGCTAATTTTGTTATTTTAGTTATATGTATTTTTGAAGTATATATTTTGATATAAATATATTTTTTATATTTAATACGAATATTTACCGTACAATCTCCTTCGTGTCGTCCTTACAACGTCATATTGGCTAAGTGATTAGTGCTCCACTAGCACGGTCGGAATGCCATAATATAGATTTTTTCTTTTAAAATAAAGTACACCATTACATATAGCATATTACTAAATATATACATAAATCTATATATATATATATATATATAAACACTATATAAATAAATTTAATAGTTTAACTAAAATCACCCTACATTATATTATATTTTTGCAAAACTTTGTAATTGAATAAAATTGTAAAAAGTTTGCCTCTAGAAACGATGCTGGATAGTTTCATAAAACTTAGAAAACTTAACTAATTCAATAGATAACTAAAAAGAAAAAAGATAGTGGCCAAGTGTGAGTCTGACTATACCATGACGGGCTTCATATTATGTAACAAAAAGATTAGAGCCATTTAAGGTAGGACTAACCAAAATACCACTGTAATTTTTCGTGAGCAAAAAATTATGATGCTCTTTTAATTGTTTTTACAATTGACTAGATCTCTAGTGTTATTCCATAATTAGGAAATAAAAATACTTATTAAGAAAACGTATAAAAATTTAAACATTAGCAGGATTTGAACGCACCTCTTGTATACGGCGGTTGGACGGACGGTTCCCGCGGGTTCAAATCCAGCTAAATTCAATATTTTTAATATGTTTTCTTAATAAGTATCTAAGAATATCGAACCTACTACAGCAAGTATACTTAGATACTATCCAAATGGGCCACGATGTCAGCTTAAAATAAAAAAAAATCACAAAAATAAACACCAAATACCCACAATATTCATTTTTTTTACTCCGATATATCAAAAGGAGAGAGGGTATTATTGGATAGCGTAAGGCAATATTAGAGTCGCCGGCACCATCGTTTATCACGGTAACCATATGTGGCAATAGACACGGGGATAGTTGGCAACGTATGCCGCGGACTAAATTAATGTATTAACGTGCTATGCTCTGTTCACATTGGAGGTGAGTTTACATTATTATTTTGTATATTATTTTTTCTAAGGTGTACTGAATATATATATATATATATATATATATATATATATATATATAATTGAGCATAAGAGTATGAGGCCAGTTGTGGCGCAGTGACACAAGTGTAGAAATGTAAACGCGATAGGTTGTGGATTTGATTCCCATTCAAGGATATGAATTATTTCATTTTCTGGCTCATCTCGCAATGGTTGAGTTCTGCCACTCAACGAGCAATGCCCCCAGAATTCAGTGAAAAGTGGGGAATGGAAATATCTTAACACTAAGTTCCCAGGGTCCCTCTGGGTACCCTGCTATGTGCAGGATACAGCGTGAAGGTAAAAAATAACGTAATGAAATAAATAACAACAAATACGATGTAACAACCTAAATATAATCTTTTGTTAAATACGTTATTTATTTTATGAAAAAGTAATAATAAATCAAATTTTAAGAAAAAGAATGAAAATTCAAAATTAACAAAGAAATTAAGAAGCCAATATTCCACATACAATTATTATTGTGCAAGCAAACACATACAATACACATTTCATACGTAACTTTTATACCTGCTTTCTTTAATTGTTTTTGTTTTATTTTCATTTAAGAATGAGAAATTTTCCTCATTGTTTAAAACAATACATTTTCGGAATAAAGAGTTCTCATTTTTCAGCCAAAATGTGTTCCAGTAAGTGCACTACAAAGATATAGTTAAAACATCCTTTCCTTTAAGTTTTAGCTTAAAAAGTTTTGTTGTGGTGTGGTCCATTTTAATTCTTGAAACTTATGGGATCCTTTTTTAGGGTTCCGTAGCTGAATGTCAAATTGGAACCTTTATAAAGTCATCATGTCTGTCTGTATCCCAAAACTATAATATGTTTGAAATTTGATACCTTAATATATTCTGTGAACCGCTTTAAGATTTTATACAAAAATTTAAAAGATTCATGACAAAGGGGAAGTCTTCCATACATAGAAAAATTGAAACTTCAAACTGGTGTGGCGTCAGTAAATATGATAATTAAATTGGCTCCTAAAACCACTGTTTCTCAAATTCAGTAATTTGAAAGATTAGATACTTTCAATTGGATTGCATATTTAAAAATCTTTTATTTCAATATCTATTTGGACAAGATAAAATAGTATTGTTAACTTGTACAGGCCACATATTTATATCAAAGGTAACTACGGCAGACTAAAATTTTGTATGAGTATACATACATACTTATATAGGACATCCATACATCAAAACTAAATAATCAAACCTTCAAACTCTAAATAATTTCATTAAAAATAAAGAAAAATATATTTTCTTGCTATAACATATAATTTATAAAAGGTAAGCCAATGTGAAAAGTACCTAAAGCACCCCACCTGCCTTACGACCCAGTTTCGCGGTGCTTCTATTGAAAATGAGAACATAATTTATGATCTCTAATACGAATATATTTGCGTTTCTTTAAAATTGTGCACGTTGATGCTTAGAGAGAGATGTATAGGGTGTTGAGTTAATTAAGGTGATTACTAGGAGTATAGTATAATAATAGTTTTATTGTTTTTTACAGGCAATTGTTGAAAATTATAAGGAAAATTTTAAATTTCTTATTGATCTATGAAATATTCAACAAATTTCCTTTTCTCTTACTAATTATCTATAATATTTTTAATAAACTATTCAATAGAAACTATAAGGGAATTATTTCGTCGATAACTTAACTTCTAATGCAAGATTTAGTTAATAAAAATCATAAACCAGTCCAGCCATTAACGCAATTTAGGCCAGTCGTGGCGCAGATACACGAGCGTGTGACTGTAAACACGACAGGTTGGGGTCTAATTCCTTACTCGAGGAGGATGAATTACTTAATATTTTTAATTCTTCGCTCTGGTGTCGAGGCAAAGTGCGGACTTGAGTTCCGCTGTCTTGAGTTCAGTTGTCTGAACAGTGTTCAGACAACTGAACTCAAGACAGACTCCCTCTGCCTATCCTGCTTTTGCGGGATACAACATGAAACTGAAAGAAAATCATAAACGTAGCTAGTATAGGTTAAACCTATAAACCCATAACGACCTTTTTTGATCTTAACCTTTTTTTGCTTAGTTTTCACCTTCTAAATACTAACTATTTACACGTCAATGGGAAAGTGGAGAAATAGTTTCACGTACAATAAATATGAAATGTAATAATGTGGAAAAAAAAATTCTAGATCCATATGTCACGTTAAATAGGATCTTAGCACAAAGTGTGCACTAACATTACTATATGCAGGATATAGTGTTAAATTTTTTTTTACCTAGCCCATAAATCTTCACTACGGAGTATCTTAGCACTAAGTTCTGATTACATACTCTCCTTCATGCGGAATACAGAGTGAAGTATTTTTTTTACTTAAGATATACTCGTAAATCTACATTAAATGTGAAAACTAAACAGAAAGACGTAAACATAAGGAGAAGTCTGCTTTGAAGTAGGAATAAAATTGTGTACAGTCTGTTTGCTTTCCACTGAAACACAGGCAGTGCAGGTATTCAACATTTAATTAGCGTAGACAATGCAAGAAAAACTTTAAGAATGTTTATTAATGATATGTCGTTTTGAATTTAAGCTTTCAGTTTTATTTATCGCGCGTTGAATTCCGCCAGTCAAGAAGAATTTAGCGAAAAGTGGGGAGCGGAGTGTCTTGACACTAGTTCTTCTGCTTACCCTGCAACATTCAGATACAGCGTGAAGCAAAAAAAAACTTTAATTATTAACTCTCGTTTACTGAAGCACTTTTTATCATAAAGTATTGAATCTTAATAACAATTGATATATTGTTTCTGCTCAATCGCTCCTCATTCTCTAGAAAATTGGTATACATAATGAATTTATTTGAAAACAATTTAAATAAACAATCAGATAACTTTAAGTGTTCTTGAAATTTAGTTCATGAATCAATTGTAATTGTTGATATTTATCGTAGCTACTTAAAAAATAAATGAGCTTCACGCTGTATCCCGCACACAGCAGGGTAGGCAGAGGGAACTTAGTGTTAAGACACTCCGTTCCCCACGTTTCGCCGAATTGCGTGTTAATTGAGTGTTTGCCTCGACACCAGAGCGAAGGAATGAAAATATAAATTTAAATAAATATTTTAATTTTCTCGAGTGAGAATCGAATCACAACCAGTCGCGTTCAGAGTCACACACTTATACCCCTGCGCCATAATTGCAGCTAGACTCCTCTGGCTGGCAACTTTGGCTTGAAACAACTTGCTTTATTAATTACAAAATAGATATTTTTATACTTTTATTATACTACTTTTATATTTTTCATTGCAAAAACGAAGCTTACTCTACCATATAATAATACATACGTGACACGTCTAGCCCATTTCCAACTCCAAATCTATTCTTTTAAAGAAAATTTAGACGACAGAATATTTACGATATCAATCTGGATACTTTCACTACAATCCCGTCTCAGCAAAATTTATAGCTCGGCCGAATAAAATATGTAGATGTGTACCAAGGCGCAGCACTTATTGAAATTGCCGATTTAATTTAATCACATTATAATCGGCAAAAGGATTGGGGTGCGGCTGCTTAGTGAAATTTATTGGAAGCGAAATTGTACTGTGTTAATTTATAGCCCTTTCTTTAATGCTAGACAGAGTCAGAGAAACGTAAATATTGGACTATTCGGACACATAAATAGATTTAACTCTTCTCTCTCGCTCTTTCCTTTTTCGTGACAGTTATATTGATTTTTTTTAGCTTCACGCTGTATCCCGCATACCAGGATGGTGTAGTAGGTCAAGTGGGGAACCAAGTGTTAAGACACTCCGTTCTCCACTTTCCTCTAAATTCTAGAGGCATTGCGTGTTGAGTGGCGGATGTCAAAGCCGCTCTTTGTCTCGACACCAGAGCGAACATATGGAAATATTAATTTTAAATAAATATTTCATTTCCTCGTATGACTAACCTCGTGTAACTACTTGAATACTCAATTCAACTCGGGAATATTTTTTAAAAATTATTTATTTACTTAATATAATGATATAGCGCTTCCCCTTAGTTAAAATTTGTCTATCTTGTAGAGAATGGTTAAAAAATGCCAAGTTAGTTAGGTTATAAAGATGACGCTTTACTTTAGATAGGGTTTGCAACATAAATTGGAAAAAAAGGCCAGAAATAGAACTTTGTTTTTAGGATTCCGTACCTCAAAAGGTAAATACAAAACCCTTATAGGATCAGTTTGTTGTCCGTCTGTCAATACTATTTAATTCGAGATCGCGTAAAGGTATTAAGCTTAAATTAATACCATTGCAATGTTTTAGTCTATGGTCTTTTAAAGCACAAAAAAAATCAAACTTCTAAGTCAACGCAATGAATAAATACGAGCAGTTATGCATTGTTTAGGCTACATTTTGTATGTAATTTCGTCGCGTTACTTACAATGCAAAGTTAACTGTAAACGCGGCAGTTGTGGGTTCGATTCCCACTCGGAATCAAAAATCAAATATTTTCATGTATTTCAGATCGAGACTCTGGTAAGAAGACAAACTGCGACATTGAGTTCCTGCACCCGGCAAGGAATATCTCGAAAATTGGATGGAAAATCGGGAACAGCATGTCTTAGTACTAAGTTTACTTTACCTACACTGCATATAGCGTACAACTAGAAAAAATATTTTTTATAAGAAAAATGCATCACAAAATTAATCCAAATAACTTCCTTCCTGAAATTATAAATATGACCGAGACCGAAGCAAAAACACAACATTTCAACGTTAGCATAGAAATCTGTGAGCTTGGAAATAAGTTTATGAATATGTAAATACTATACATATAACTATACGTATAATGTATACAGAGTAGTTCTATACAACTACAAAGCGTTACTTTGCAAGTGGGTCTAGTTAGTACTGTCGTTTTTGATAATACTAAAAAACTTTGGACATCCAAAGCTCTGTCCTGTATATTCGTATTTTTTGTAAAGTCGTTGAGGCCTTCTGTAACGTGCAAATAAAACATATTTCATACGAAAATCGTAATATTTTTCATTTGTCCACCGCTCGCAGACCAAACACGGCGTTTATTTCCGCTGCATAACATTCTTTATCTGGAAAAATTACATAGAAATTGGGCAACAACGTGTCTTGTCACTGGCTTATCTCTTATATTATGCGGAAAAACCATAAACTTTTATCAAAATTAAATTAACCACTGAGAAAAGTATAATTTTAAACACTTTTATACAAAAGCCATGAATAGATTTAATTACTTTAAAAATACAATTTCTCATTTAACCAACATCAACCAAAGCGAGGTACACGGAAAACCTTTTACAGTCAAAATGCAAGCGGATAGCTGCTCAGAGGGAACTACGTAGTAAAATCTCACGGAACGCGAAAGATAACAGTAATGAGGGTTGACAAATTAGTGCTGAGTTCCGCAGTCAGCAAACAGCCGTTGGGCTCCGTTGTGGCAGCCCTATTCTGGTATGTTTTACTACATACTTTATTTGGTGCACTCTTTTTAAAGTAACGGGTGACGATCAATCAAATTGTATGAATGATTTTTCTGTATAAAATATATATTTCTTATGTATATATTTTTTAATGGAATTTCCTTGTTGCACCAAATGAGCGACATGGCTACTGTTTTAAGTATGGATTGGAAATATTATATTATTCGTATTCGTATTAGTATTCGTAATTCGTCAACAGAGAGTGTTCAAGTTCCCTCTGCGTCACTTTATTAATACGGAAAACATGTTAAATACATAGTTTCAAAACAAAGGAAATAAAAAAAATAAAAACCCGACTGCAAGCAAATCAAACCACTTATCACTTATCAAAATACGTCTACCAGCTTACCAGTAACAAGGGAACATAGGTACGGACATACATACATACATACATACATACGCGCTAAAATTACAATGCTCCACTTTTTTTCGGGTAAAAATACTATAAAGCTTATTTTTTATAAATATACACAAACATACAATCCAATTGCTTTATATACATAGATATCCAGAATACGCCTGTTCATTTGAGTCTGAGAGCTAAATATTTAATTAAGAACACTAACTTGAGGCCGGGACATCAATAAAGGAATAATTTATTTAAATCCGAGGTTTCCCGGAATACATTTATTTTGATATTAACGATGTAAACACTCTAATTTCGTTTTTACTTTT
Organism: Heliconius erato x Heliconius himera; assembly: GCA_013421005.1. Classification (NCBI taxonomy): domain Eukaryota; kingdom Metazoa; phylum Arthropoda; class Insecta; order Lepidoptera; family Nymphalidae; genus Heliconius; species Heliconius erato x Heliconius himera. The sequence continues at coordinate 102,555 of JAATLQ010036339.1, read as the reverse complement.
TACTAAGCTCGTTTTTGCTTTGGTTTTAGTAAACTCTTTTTTGTTTTTTTTTTATATGTTTAATGTCTAAAATTAACTGTAGGTAATATAAATTAAAAATGAACAGTGGGTTCTTCTTTTGCGTATTTATTTTCTTCGTATAATTTATATAAATAAAAAAATATATAAAGTAAAAAAATCACAGAAATAATTATATAGTAAATATAATTATTCCTTAAGATTATTACAAAAAAATCCTTCAAAACGATAAACCTATTTCTAGACTATACCTATGTATTTTTTACTATATATAATTTGCTCTCTGTTTAACTTGCACTTGAATAACTATGATGAAAAATAAATTGTTTTCATATATAACAGTCACCAGCCCTTCTGGCCATTCTTTATATCGTGTAAAATACATCTATATATCTTCATACACTCCTCTTCTATGTCCATTTAACCACAAGACTAAAGCCGAAGGTACATAAATATATGTACATAAAAAGAAAAAAACCAACATATTTTTCTTCGCCAATCATCATACTTGGTTCGAAATACTATAAAAAGAATTTGTTACCAGCACAATATATGTAATACACGTCAAACCTATAAAAATGAAACTTTTATGAACATACGTAGAATAAACAGTAGAATTGAATTTTGAATTTTAAAGTGCGCCGGAAGTAGGCTTCAAATCCAGAGCGCGTACCTGAGGTTTGAGTTGTACGTATAGTTTCCTTTTCCGGTAGGAAGATGTGGAATAAAATATGGCCTCCTCGAGTAACAGACAGTTTTACCAACTCGTAATATATATTCGCTTTAGTAACAGATTTTTGTTTTGTAAGCTCATATTATATTAATTAGAAATTATTATGTTAATTTATTTTTATAATATGCCCTTGATTAAATTTTGTTATTAAAATATTTTGAATTATTACTAAAATAATAACTTATTTTCCGTCCGTAATAGAATATCTATCTGAGTTTCCAAATCTGTAGTTAGGGTCTGTTTAGGGTTCTGTACTTCGAAAGGTAAAAACGGAACTCTTATAGGCTCAGACAACTATGTCTGTCAAGACTATTTATCTAGAGATCGCGTAAGTAGGAAGAGGAGGTATGAAACTTAAATTAATATCAAATATGGACCAACTTACAATACAAAAAATTATAGATATTTCATATAAAAATATATATACAAACTTATATTTGTAGTTCATTTCGTACAAAATGACTTGTAATTCCCTTCTACAATACTTAAATTATTACAGAAGCCTCGGTGAGCGAGTCCGACTCGCGCTTAACCACTTGTTTTTTATGTTCAATATTAAAAAAAAAATTAATTAGCTTCACGCTGTATCCCGCACACAGCAGGGTAGGCAGAGGGGACCCAGTGTTAAGACACTTCGTTCCCCACTTTCTGCCGAATTCTGGAGGCATTGCGTGTTGAGTGGCAGAACTCAACGCCGCGCTTAACCTCGACACCAGAGCGAAGAAATGGAAATATAAATTTAAGTAAATATTTCATCTCTTCGAGTGGGGATCGAACCCACAACCAGTCGGTTTTGCAGTCACACCTCGTGCCGCTGCGCCACGACCGGCCTCATGTTTAATATTGCTTTCCTAAATATTCCGACAGATTATAATTTTATAAAAGAGTTAAAATATACCTGGTACATTCTCCGTCACGTAGTACCGTATAGGTTCACATATACTTATATACACATGTACTACTATATAAATACTTTTATATCTGACATGAGCCTAAGGTTACAACGGACTACAATGGCTTGTTTTGAAAGAATCCTCTTAGAAATCATTAAAAAAACACAAACAACTCTTTGTTTTAAAACAAGAAAGAAATATATTTCTATTTTTAATTTCCTTCCTCGAAGCTCATAGTAAAATAAACAAAATACATTCATTTGAAATCAATTACGGTGAAATGGAATTAGGTTATATAAGTTAGCCCTTTCTTCTGTTCTTTTAGAACAGAAGAAAGGGCTGTGTCGTAGTCGTAGTCGTATGTTTATAATTTGAAATGGTTAAAAATTGCTTATTTAGAAAACGTATAAAAATTTGAACGTAGCGGGACTCGAACCCGCGCCTCCTGGAAACCGACCAGGACCAGGAGGCGCGGGTTCGAGTCCCGCTACGTTCAAATTTTTATACGTTTTCTAAATAAGTATTTTTCTTTCCTAAGTGTGGAATAACACTTTAAAAATGTTGATTACTATCGATTATCATAATAGAATGATCCATCATTATATTTTCTTAATTGTACGAAAACGCTTAACTCTTTTTAACGCAATCCGTTACTTACTTTCCCAATTATCTGGTCAACGCCATTTAAAAAACAGATGGAATAAAAATATTAACTTATATTTATAAAGTAGGGGATTTTTTTAAATGCTTTGATAAATAATAATTTTATGTTAAATACTTTTGATAACGCTATTTAATTTAAGTTTCAATTTATTTAGTTTAAAATTGGCTTAAATTATGATAACATTATAACTAATTATACAACTTACGTTATTTTATCCTACTCATGACAATATATATGTAAAAATAATAAAAAGTAAAGAAATATTATCTCCACTTGATACCACATAAACCATAGCATTGAGTTTATTTTCAAAAAAAACTTTTGTATATTGTTCTAGTTAAGTAGATAAATTAGCTTCACGCTGTATCCCACACACTGCAAGGTAGGCAGAGAGAACCTAGTGTTAAGACACTCCGTTCCCCACTTTCTGCCGAATTCTGGAGGCATTGCGTGTTGAGTGGCAGAACTCAACGCCGCGCTTGTCCTCGATACCAGAGCGAAGAAATGGAAATATAAATTTAAGTAAATATTTCATCTCCTCGAGTGGGGATCGAACCCATAACCAGGTTTTACAGTCACACCTTGTGCCCCTGCGCCACGACTGGCCTCAGTTAAGTTAAGTAGATGAGGCACAAATTTATTGAGCCTCGTAAAACAGCGATGATAAAGTGCGGCGCGACAGACGTATCGCGTCACACCATATTCTTTACGAAGTTTTTACATTCACAACTCATTGGACATCAAATTTGTGGTGGCGACGAATTTAATTATAGAAAATTTTGGGATATATAATGTTTATATATTTTTTAGCATCACGCTGTATGCCCTACATAGCACGGTGAATAAGGGGAACCTGGGATTCTATGCAGTATTTAAACACTTCGTTCTCATTAAGACACTTCCGTTCCCCATTTTCCGTCGCAATCTTGAGGCATTGTGTGTTGAGAAAAAAAAAATTAAATATTTAATTTCCTCTAGCGGGAATTGAACTCACAACCGTCTCGTTTACTGTTGTATCCGTTGTTTTATCTACAATAGCGACACACAATTTTTTTGTCTCTAACACTTCGGTAAGGAGTTATGGAGGTAATAATCTTTAACGCAATTTTTTTTTCTCGGTATCTATTGAAGATATCTTAATGAAATTTAAATTAAACGGTGAAACGGGTAACGGTTGAAAATTGAAAACACTACGTAATATATTATGTAATGTATACCTAGTACTTTGACTACTTTCCCAAAATGAAAAAAATATACCAAGTTCTTGACACTTCGCTGTTAACTTGCGAACCAAACGTAAGTTTTGCGAAGTTTTATGCCCATTAATAATTCTCCCGCGGCGTTCCGACCCATGAAAAGAATATTTCACTCTTTGAACCAAACTGGATACAATCAAATTACCATTTGAAAAGAGACTATTTAGCGTTCAGCGATTTTAGGTTACTTTTGTTTGTGAAACTCCGGTTCTAAATATGTCCCGGTAAATGAATCAAATTCTGTGTTTTTTTAATATTTTGGTCACTTTGTTTCTAAAACAAGTCAAGGTATATTTTTTTTAAATATGATTTTGACAAGGGTTGTCCTTCAAAATTAACAAAGACTTACATACCTCATAACTTTATAGTTTCAAATGTTGTTTTTTTTATTCGAATACAACCTGAAATATATAAGAAATAGAAAAACAATCCATGCAAAACGTAATCATAAAAAGTTAATTGAAGAACAGCAACTTTGAGTTGCTGTTCTTCAATTCTGACGAAAACTGCTTGAGGGTAGGCACAAATGCTGTGTATACCTTTTTTATATTTATCTGATAATAAAAAAAGCCCTTGCAAAATCTAATATAAAATTGTCCTCATCTCCGAAGAAAGGCGGAAAAGATCTCTCATTGAGATAATGTTACCTTTGTGTAAGATAATTTAAGGCTATCGCATTTTACTGTAACAGTTTTGTAAATAAAAAGACGAGAAAAGACATTACAGCTCGTCTTAAAACTTTGAGTGGAATCTGCAATATCTTCAAACATATAAGTTTTGCTATTTCTAATTTTGTGTGCAGATAACCTTATCTCCACACAAAACTAGACCTTTAATTATAGTAAAATTCTTTATATCTATTTTTTTTTCAGCTTCACGCTGTATCCCGCACATAGCAGGGTAGGCAGAGGGAACCTAGTGTTAAAACATTCAGTTCCCCACTTCCTGCCGAATTCTGGAGGCATTGCGTGTTGAGTGGCAGAACTCAACGCCGCGCTTAACCTCGGCACCAGAGCGAAGAAATGGAAATATAAATTTAAGTAAATATTTCATCTCCTCGAGTGGGGATCGAACCCACAACCAGTCGGTTTTACAGTCACACCTCGTGCCGCTGCGCCACGACCGGCCTCATACTGTATATCAATATTTTTTTTATTATAATTGTTCGAAACAATATTTTTTGCCACGTTAACGTACAATGTGTTTTATATATAAAATTTTCCTACAGCCGCTCAGATCAGAGTAATTTAGTGAGATGTTGAAAGAATATTGCTGTTTTTTATGAAGATAGATGCGCTTTTTAAGGTAACCATGTCGTATCCAGTCCACAGTTGTGTGGTGAGTGGAAGGAAGTTCCTACGAAACCGCACAGAAGTTGAGTGCCATGTATCCAGATGGTGTGGATAATATTTAAGTTTGTGACGTACTGTGCGTCACAAACTTAAATATTATCCACACCAGAATTTTACTACAATATAAAAAATTCGGGCGCAGATGATAGGCAGAAACAACACTCCTCATAATAAATGCGGTAGAGAACGCACAGCGAGCACAGGTCTCTACGCCAAGCCAAAGTGTCAAGTCTTCCATAGATCTTTTGGACCTTAACGATTTGAACGGCTTTGCGTTGTATGCGATCTATTAGTTCAAGCTGACACCAGGGTGCACCGGCTTAGAGATGAGAACAGTTCTCCACGTTCGCCCGAACTTGGGTTCTAGACGGCCAATGGCTCAAAATGCTAAGGCCCAATATGTTTATATGGGACGTGACTTTAAGAGGAGTGTTCTCGATAACTGGTAACATGATAAATAGTAATAGTTCTTCTTGGTGATCAAAAGACAATTTTTTGTTTTCTACGGATTGAATTAAGCCAGATTCCTTTTGCCTATAAGGAAACATTTTCGAGGGATACCTTAATAGAAGACAAGGATTTATATCGGCACTATATAAAGACTCGCGCGGCCGGAGTATTCATCGTCTACTGTGCTACCATCTGCATAGCTATGTATGTGGGGAATCCTAAAACATGTCATTAATACGCAGAAGACACAGCATAGGATCCTTAGGTGACGCCAGCATTCACGAATATTCCTGAATAGCGGTCAATACTTACATCGCAATGATAATCTATTAAAAATCATACATGAAAAATTTGTTTTCAAGTAGCAAAAGACATAATAACCAACAAACGATCTATAGAATATATGAAAGGAAATCTCGAGGCTCGTCAAATAATCCACACGAAGTCTTTACTCAATTTTAGATGAAGCTCTTGATTGCACCCTTCTAACGGACACATATGAGAAACAGTATAAAATCCCTAAGGATGTATCCCTGAATGTTCTTAAAAATATATCTAAGAAGTCTACGTAATACTGGTTTTTTACTTAAATATTAACTTTTTAATATTAACAGAATATTATTTTTGAGGCCAGGGTTGGTGTAGAAGGAAAAATGTGCGTATGAGTTCGATGTCCAACTGAGGAAATGTAAATATTTCATATTTTCATTTTGTCGCTCCAATAATGAGACAAATCCCGGCATTTTGCTTCGGTACTCAAAACTAAAAGCCTCCATGATTCGGCAGAAAGTGGAGAATGGAAGTGTCTTAATTGGAACGGAGTGTCTCAATACTAAGTTTCCAGGTTCCCTCTGTCTACTGTGCTATGTGTGTGAGAAGCTAAAAAATTTGACGCAACTTACCACTAATTAACTCACTCCCCTCGATTCCATCTATTTTAATAATGCTAAATTACTCAATTCATAGAGTGACAAAACTAATAATGTGTTTTTTTTTTTTAAAAATGTCATAAAGTATATTTAACGTTAATAAAAATAAAAAATATTAGAAAAAATTACCTAAATATGATTTATAGCACAACTCTGAAAGACTACATTTAATTTTATTTACACCGGTATATATTTCCCATTATGGCGCACAATACGTTGTAGTAGAACGTAACTCAGATTATGAAATAAAGAGAAATGTACTTTAAAACGCTTCAACGAACGAAACGCTCGCTGAAACAGATCGTAACGCTGGGGCTAATGGACGTAGGAAACGCGATTGCTGAAATCTTATACTTTACTCTGACTTCAGCTTAAGAATGCTTATTTTTTTTGTTCTACACTGTATCCAGCACTTACCCAGGATAGGCTATGGCTCACCAAGTGTTTAGAATTACCGTTCCCGCAGCCAAATTCTGTAAGAATTGCGTGATGAGTGGCGGAACTCAACGCAGCGCTTTGTCTCATAAGCAGAGCGAGGAAATGAAAATATTAAGAAGCGAAATGAAGAATTGTCGCCGAATTATGTTACTGCACCACGACTGGCCTCTCCTTAAAACAAAAAAGGAGAATAAGAAGATAGCCAGATGTGTATTACTCTATACATTGACAAGGTGCAGAGTTCATTTGCGATAACAAATCTGAACTAACATAATTTATCATCACAGACTTGAATATCGTGTTACTTTTATTTTTACCCATTAACTGTCCATATGGTGTTCGTTTACTCAATGATATAATGGAAAAACCGGAACAGGAAATATCCCAATATTTCCCCCTCGAACCAGATTAGAATCCAGAACCACAACCTTATAGTAAAACACATTACCAAATACGCGACCACGAAATAATAATATATTAACAAAAACGAGTACCAAAAAAATAATACGAAACTCGCTATTAAATCGTAAAAGCGAATTTATAGTCAACAACAAAGCAATATTCGAAAGGGAATACAAGCTACAAAGGCCTCAAAATATCAAGATAAAAATGGGGAGTTCATAAAACGGCGTTAGAGCGTTTATGAAACTTGCCTGACGCCCGGGAGCCTAATATTTGCATGAAAAA